>WSUI01000159.1:27692-52835 GCA_019633595.1 Tulasnella sp. UAMH 9824 | reverse complement strand
ACCCGAGCGAAGCGACAGGTGTGGATATGGGATCAGTCGGACGAAGCAAGAGCAATGGAGGTATGGTTGCCTGACCCTTTACTGTGTTTCTCTATTGACGTTTATGCGGATAAAGACGTTGCTGGTCACCTTGGAACTTGCAGAAAGCCATAGTTCTGATAAAGAAGTCCTGCAGTTTGGAGGTATGATGACGGATTTTAGGGCATGTGACTCCCACTTACTTGCTTACATAGTCTCGAACACCGTTGGAGAGTGGGCTAAGCAGGCACAAACCTACTTTTCTAAAAGTCTCTTCTCGGAGGCTGGATTTTGTTTCAGAAAGGCGGAGATGACCTGGTGGGCTGATGTGGCATTAGCTTATGGCCAACGCCAAGCAGCACTACGACTTCCCGAGAAAGATTCAGAGCGTACCAACGCTTTTTCCAAGGTTGCAATCGAGTTTGACAGATTGGCTCAACAGGCTCAAAAGACTGAATATCCAGAGAATTTGCGACTTATGTTCCTCAATGCAGCAGAAAGTTATGTGGTCATCTCGGATCATGTTCGAGCCGCGAAGTCTTTTCTTAAGGCCCAGAAGCCTACAGAGGCTGCGTACTATTTCCGTTTGGCTGGACTTTTTGACCAGGCGGTTAAGGTGGTGCGACATTTCCCTGTTGATCCAGTCGTTGCCGAAAGCATCAAATATGCTGCAATGGTCGTCTATACAAGGAAGCGGGATTTGCCTTCATTGCAGTCAGTGTATCGCACATTTGGCTGAGTATAATGGGCTTACCTGCTTCTCTGTTCTCAGAAAAGCACGAAAACTCTGCGAAACCCAGGATCAATTTTTCGAGTTTCTTCGGGACCACGGCTTTGAGGACCAACGCATCACATTCTTGGACAGCATTTCTGACCATGAAGAGGTCGCTCAAGCCTTATGGGAAAACGGAGACCATGTGGCGGCCGTCCATCGGTTCCGCAAGTCCTCGACGTCATCCTCTCGGCGCAAAGCGTCGCGGTGCCTTTCAGAAGCGATTGCAGCAAATGTTTTCTTCGCAGAGAGTTACGGAAACCCATCGAGCTTAGCATCGCAGCTGTTTGACCTCGCTAAGGACACTCTGCTATCAAGTAAAGACAGAACCGAGGTGCGCACATGTGACGACAACCGAATCAATAGACTCAGAACCTATTCCCGCAGATCACCTTATTCCGTGCGGTGGCGACTCTCAACTCGGCAGATTTAAAGCTGCACAGTCAACGTTGTCTTGACACACAGGACACCCGAGGGGCGTTTCTCGCTTTGGACGCATGGACTCAGTCGGGCGCGCTAAGTGCTTTGGAGAAAGCCGACGATCAGGATGCGGCTGAAATTCTTTTGCTGTGCCATAAATTCTCTATGGCAGTCAAAACTGTGATCCGAGCTCACTTTGATGACTCGGAATTCCAGAGAATGTTCGGCATTGCTTCCGCCAAGGGCGCGGACTCGTCGCAACCCCACGAGATAGTGGTTCAGAGAGTTGTTCTTCCCCATTCGTTCATTTACGCGACCGCGTTGCACTCTGCGGGTCGTTCTTCGGAAACTGCGAGCGCTGGAGGAGATCCGGTCACGCTCCCCAGGCAGACGGTTGACGATATGCTAAGACACGCGCTTTTGGAGCGATTGAACAGTCTTTTGGACACGGTGGACTTGCTGGCGCGGAAGTCCAGATCGTTTGACCTCTGCATACGGTTTTTGACGACAGGGCGATGCGGAACCGACACGGAGCTTTGTTGGAGAGAGCACCTTCAAAAGGATCAGCTGAACGTTGCCAAGTTCAACGCCAGGTTTCGGTTGCACCTCTTAACAATTGCCCTCCTGGATCAGTTCACCGCCATTCACGGACTTTACGATGAGGAGAAGTCTCGCGCAACGAAACAAAGGTGCTCATGATCGAAGGATTCCCTTGTCCCGTAATTTCAATACTGATTCTTTCCGAGTTCAGGATATGGATCGAGCGCCTTTTCCAAGTTTGCTACCCCCTGACAAATAAATGTGGGAACCTTTCAGACATCACTCCCGCTCTCATACCTGAGTTCTCTATAGTAAGTCTTGAGCTCCCTAGCACTAATCAGCTAAAAGCCGACCAATGGACTAGGCGATACCCGTAGTCAAATCATGGCTTCAAGAGATATTCCGCGGTCTTCGTCCTGGAAAGCAGACCATCCTTTTCCTCAAAACTTTATTGATCACCTCACTACTCGCTACTGCCTTTGACTACACGGAAGCGGTATCTTACCTGTGGAGGGGACGATGGTCGGAGTATCCTTTTATTGCGGCTCGGGAAAGCTTGATACATCCTTCGGACAACCGGCCAATAGCGGGAAGTGCCCTGGCCTGGTTTGCTCGTAAATACGAACCCCGGATCAACTTTGCCGTCTATTTCATCGAGTAAGCGGCTTTTCTTCTAGGGGGTCTCTGGTTATTGACCTTTAACATAATACAGGCACGTACTCACGAACCCCGTGTGGCTGGACGTCGATGTTGTCATGTCCTATATCGAAGAGGTCTGCGGACAACTGATCGTAACCTATTACGCTCATCGACGCGATGCTTATGATGGTTTGACGTTGCCTCGGTCGTGGATTGTTCGGGCGTTCGTTCGGGCGCCATCATTGCGAGTGGTTGGGAACTTACCCTCGCAACTCGTGACGGCGCTTGCGAAATTCCTGGACATATTGCTCCTGAGGCCAAATAGTGGTACGCAAATTAGTTAATGTTGCCCAGCTGACTCGTTAACTGAGGTTTCTGTTCATTCAGGAACTAGGACCAGGCTGACGGTGTCAGGGAAGGAAGTAGAGAGAGCCCCAATCGCAGTCCGAAGCCACGCCATCGGGCAGTTGTGCCGGTGTCTTGCTCTTAGTAAGTTACAACCGTCTGAGACAGTTTTAAACGCTACTAAAAGCCCTGAAGTCGGGTGGAATATACCGTTGGAGCATAATAAACTGCGTAAACGGGTTTTGGGAATCTTCAAAGCAATGGTCATCAATCCTCCACCGTGGTCGGACTTCTATGGGTATATCACGTGTTTGTCTTGCTTCCGCAGTGTCATTAACGCCACCCACCCAGCTATGCCACTGCACAGAATTGGGATGACGTTGTCAATTGGCTCAAGGCTTCAGGACCGTCTCCAAGTCTTGATGAATTGATTACCGTCCTACAGAAGGAAGGACCCCCGAGCACCATTACTGGCTCGAGAACAGTGTTCTGCCCAGACGAGAAGAAGCTGTTACAGAGACTTCAACTCACTCCCCACCCGCCAGCAATCACGCTCCACGCCGACGCCACGCAAAGAGGTTCAACTCAGAGTAGTAAGCGGCACTTCTCACCTACTCCTTCAACTGCTGAACCTACACCTTGCCTAGGTGTTGCTGAGGTCCGGCCGGGAGGCAAAGATATCCATGTAAGCGGGGAAGGCCTTGAAAGCCTCGGATACGTCAAGGAAGAATGGAAGGGCGCCTCTGTTATTCAAGCGTTCTACCGGCGCCGCAGAAGGCGAGCAGGTGGACCGCTTGCTCTCGCCCCCGTCTTCGAGGACCTCGCCAACCGTATCATTAAGGCTTCGGAGCCAAATCCTCCCGAGAGATATATCCTGCTTTGTTTGCGAGGACCTTTGCCGCATGTCCTGGCTTACCTCCAGACAATGAAAGATGTCACCCAAGACGCCGACAAAGCGTTAATTACGGAGATGTCGAGCAGCGATCATGAGGCAATCGACGAGCTGTATATGAAGCGCAAGGAGGTTCAGTAAGTGACTGCGACATAAAGACTACGTCTTGTCCTAATCGTTTGGGGGGGGGGGGGGGGGGGGGTTTTTGTTTTTTTTTGGGGGGGGCCGCCCCCGCCCCCCCCCCCCTCCCCGCGCCGCCCCCCAGGCGCCGGGCGGGGGGGGCCCCCTCGCGGTATGTAGAGATGTACGGGCTACGTTGAGTGAACTTCTTGAAGAGCTTCACCCGGCCTCCGACTTCTACTTCCAGCGAACATCCAAAGCGCCAGTGTCATTAATCACTATTGTGGAGAAGGTCAAATCCATTCCGATCCTTCTCACTAACATCCGCAAGTTCTGCAACTGCTCGGAGAACGATGATTACGACCTTGGCGTCGAACCGCTGCTCAGTGAGCGAGTTCCGTGGGGTCCAAAGAAAGCCTCGCTTCGGCTTCCTGTGCGCCGTGCTTGGAAGAAGGTGCAGAAAACTCCGGTAACGAAGACCCTTTGATTATTTCACGTCGTTCCTGTCCATCGTTCTTGGAAAATGTCGAGAAGTCTGTGTTTACCTCGAGTTGTCCCTCGTGTTGTTAGGCCGCGTCACGTGACGTATATCGGACTCGGACACTGACGAGTCTGTCTCGAGATTGACAGGAGGTTGTTCACTCTCGAGTTTGACCGGGGAGATGACCAGGATCCGGAAACATTCGCAGAATGATTTCCCGGGCGAGGTCGGACCGTATCTTTTGGAACGCCGCGCCACCCTGTGACCATTTATCACGATGAACCGCCCTGACTATCTCTCCTTAGCTCGATTTACCAGATACAATAGCCTACGTCGAGGAAAGTGGATGGAGCAACGTCTCCATATCCACCTTTTTCTATACCGCGACACGATCCACTCAGTCCTGAAACAGGCCGTAAAACCACGTCACTTCTAGCACGTTGCGCTGCACTCTGCGGGACGCTTTTGGCAATAAATGGCCCTTCCTAAAGCCCGCCTGCCCATGCCGCTAGGACCGTGAACTCGGCCGAAATTAAATTTCACATCGTTATAGGTCCTATCTCCATTCGGTTATTAGCGTCCTACAACTTCCTAGTTCCCTCATCACTGAACATGGAAGAGGCTTTAGCAGCGTTCTCCATTCGAGGACGAATCGATTCAAAGCTCGCGCTCGATGTGGCGCTTACCAATCTATCGACCGCCCTGCAGCAAGCTGACACTGAAATCCCCACTCTCTTGCATGCCCTTGTTCGCCATACAAATGGCCTATTAGAAGCGGTTATGACATCACGTCAGTAGACATGCAACATCCTCCCGCTTGTCGTTTCGACCCTGATCGGCGTGTCGCTTTCTAACTAGGCAACGAAGGGGCCTTCATATTCCGCAGTCGAATCCTCAGGATGCTCGAGAAGTCTTCACATCATCCCCATCCGATCTTCCTCACGTGTGCGGAACGGTTTGGAGCGTTCTTGATCAGTCTTCCCCCGTGGATTACTTTGGACGCCGGTGTTCTGCAGGGGTACAATGCATTGTCTATCAGTTTGACGTCCGATAACCCCGAAGCGGGAGATTTCATCAGGAAGAAAGAAGTGTCGCCCGTCAGAAAATCTACGCCTAAGATACAAAGGGCGCCCAAGACAAAGAAGAAGAAGCGCTTCGTCCCGCTCAGCTTGAGTGCTCAAGATCCGCCGAGAGAAGAACCGAAAGAAGATCCAGACAACCTGCCAGAATCTCCTGAGACACAGAAGCACCCTCTGTCTCCCAATGACATCAAGCGTCGCCCAAGCACTAGCGAGAGCCTTTCGAAACAGCTGATTGCCTGTCTTGGGGTGAGCGGATCCCGTACAGCCCTATCTCCGATTCACGGTCCTGAAATCTCCTCCAGGCTTATTTCACGGCATGTACAGATGATGCTATTGAAGAGTTTGCACTGGACGAGTTATTAAAGACTCTGGCCCCAACAAGCGAGCCTTTGTTCTTGCCCCAACCAACCCTGGAGCCCGGCACGGTGAAAAATCATTCTCCAACTTCAGACCCACCCAACACGGAGGCTGTGGCTGCCGTCTCATCCAAGCCCTCCTTCAGACTCCTGCTAGCGCCGAAACAGGTTGCGATTTTCCTATCTGACAGTATCAGCCTGCATTCCGGAGAGTGGCACGTGGTGGTGTCGCAGAAGGGGATCAGGCAATTTCAACAGTATTCTTCTGACGACCGAGCGATGCTCAATCGGGTAAAGACAACCATCTGGTCAGTTCCCTGACTTCTTTCGTGCTCCCAATTATCCCTCTGAGCCCAACTGTTTGCTAGCGAATTATCCGAGGGGACCTTCGCTCCGTCCAATTACTTAGAGATAGTAAGCCAGAAATACGGCATCCCGATCTATGCAGCAAACTTGACTGGAGGGCGACGCCTCGTCTATCAAATCGACTTCGGAGCTCCAATGGACTCGAGGAGAGAGGCACAATGTTAGTTCAGTGAAATAAACTAGCCACAAACTGAGCCGCTGATGCCACTCTAAACTAGTTATCCGCATATTTGGAGTGTACCCCAATTCAACGATCAACACTGAATTCTGGAAAGCGGTCAGTACCCAGCTGGCCTATAAGGGACCTATATACATCCAAAGGTAGAGTAGAGAGTGAACTAGCTAAGCGCCAATTGGTGGTCTCGGCTCACGTGATATCTTCTAGCTGCATCGATCGTGCAGAAGCTCGAAAGTTGGCGAAAGGGGCCAGATCGGTAGCCCCGTCTCTTCTCCCTCCTTTAGACGTCAGCAAATCATATAAAACCGAGAATAGGGTCAAGATAAGCGAGCTTCATCTCCATGAGGTGAGTTTCGCATGTGATTTCGAGCACCAAGGCTTATACAAGGTTCTTCAACTTCTAAGCTTCACCGCCTCCTCTCGTATGTCTCCAAGGCCGTCCCCAAGCCGTTCCCTAATAACTATTGACTCTCATTTCAAGCTCGGAAAAATACATCCCAGTAAAACCCAGTTTCTTTGATGGTTTGTCCGTTTTTTTTTTATCGTAGGGATCCCGAGAAACTTAAACATTACCCGTAGCGATCCACAAGTTCGGCGATTCGAACTTCATGTTTGCTGTTTCGTGAGTTTCAATTATATCTTGAAATGCTTCATTCCACTCAGTCCTTCTTGTTTTAGATCCGCTGAGGATAGAATAATCAAATATCCTTCGTCGTGTCTTATCATGGGTCGCAGTGGAACTGGGTCAGCAGTACCTGTCGCGACCTCATGCCCGTTTCTGCTAACGAGCGACTTATCCTCAATAGAAAGACTACTTGTATGATTTTCCGTATGATAAAGCTAAACCTTGCAAGCGATACCTTCGGCAGAAAGCTGCGACAGGTGTTTGTGACCCACTCACGAACGTTGGCTCGACGAGTTCGTCTGTACTGCGCCGAGCTCATGCAAACGGAGACGCATCAACCAGAAGGTTCGGCCAGGAAATCTACTGCGGGACCATTGCTCTTAGACATGGACGAGAGTGCCGAGGAAGATGGAGTTTTGCCTTCCAAGTTCAGCCAGCTGCAAGATTCACATTTTCCGTTGTGTCTGAACTTCGATCAGGTATTTCCCTTGACAACTTTACTCGTGAATTGGTGTCTCCAGCTAACTTCACACTATCTCCCTACCAGCTGTGCGGCCTGCTCGAAGCCGACTTCAACTTAGAATTCAATCCTTCGCCTTCGCCTACTCGACAAGCCCTTCGAGCCAAAAGTAAAAAGGGCGCATCCAGAGACACCCTCATCTCCTTTGAGTACTTTGACTCGCAAATCTGGGCACACTTTGATCAGAGACTTAAAAAAGGTCTTCGTGAGTGGTATCATCACTTCTGGAAAACAGTCATCCAGCTAACCTCGCGTCGAATGTTCAGATCCGGCTCTTGTATACAGTGAATTTATGGGCATAATAAAAGGTTCTGAATCGACCCTGGGTAAACCCCGTCGCTGTCTTAGCCGAGAAGATTATGAAGGTCAGACCAACCGAAGTTTGTCTGGTGAAAGTACGGAACGTACAAGAATCTACACCCTTTTCGAGGCGTACCAGAAGCTGCGACCCCCATTCTCATACGACACGGCAGATAGGTATGTCTGCAAGAACACCCGCAAGCTCTGACTGACTACAGCCCTCCTCCAGGGTGCAAACCTTGGTAGATGTACTGAGAGAAAATGGCGTCCCCGGCTCCCCTATCGACTTTTTATACGTCGACGAAGGTCAAGATAACTTGATCATCGATGCTGCCCGTAAGTTCTCTACTTTCCTTCGCTCCTAGCTATCGACGGGCTGACTCCCTTTATAACGTTCGGAGTGCTCCGATCCCTGTGTTCGAATCCGTATGGTCTCTTCTTCGCTGGGGATACGGCTCAAACGATCTCAGTCGGGAGCGCTTTTCGCTTTAGTGAGCTCAAAGCTTTCCTATACCGCCTAGAGGTAAGACAATGGTTTGAGGCTCGTTCAGAAATCATCACAATATCGACCGACTACCCCAGAGAGACGATGTTGAGGTCAAGAGTGGAGCACGCGAAGCCGTAGATCCTCACTTCTTTCAGCTTTCCACTAACTATCGGAGTCATGGCGGCATTGTTCAAGCTGCGGCATTCATCGTCCATCTACTAACCACTTACTTCCCGCACTCCATCGACCCGCTTGCACCGGAGGTCCCTCACGTTGATGTGAGTTAAACTTACTGTGAGGATTCGAAGCTCGGCACAGACGAACTAGTATACAGATCTCTTTTCATAAGCCTTTATTTTTCTCGAGTCGCCGCAATCAGTCCGAGTTCTTGAGGCTCATTTCCGGAAGCCAAAGCGGCGAGGTGGAATTAGGGGCACATCAAGGTGGGTAAAGACAAATTCGTGACCATTGCGTATTTATAAAACAATCCACCTTCAAGTTATCATTGTCCGCGACGAGGCTGCCTCTGCGAGACTTCGAAATCTCATTGACCAAGCGGCGATCGTGCTGTACGTAAAGACGGCAAATTGTTACTATGCTGTCATACACATCGTTCTCAAATCCAAACAGGACTATTTATGAAAGCAAGGGTATGGAGTTCGATGATGTAAGTATAAGTTGCATTCGAATGGGGACTATTGAGTCAAGCCCCATCAAAGGTCGTCCTCTATGATTTCTTTGACGACTCGTTGGCTACAAAAACCGATTGGCGAGCCATGTTGCTTGCCCACCAGCAGTCCCGAACGTTCGATGGGCGACGCCATACAATACTTCAGAGTGAATTAAAAGCGCTGTATGTTGGCTTGACGCGCGCAAAGCAGCGCGTGTGGATCTGGGACCAGTCAGAGAAGGCGAGGATAGCAGAGGTCAGAATATCCAGTTCTTCTCGTCTCTGCGTGTTTAACACGATTTATTAGACACTACTTGTAGGATTAAAGCTTGCAGAGAGTTATGAATTCAGCCAAGAGGTGCCCCTTCTTGGAGGTATAGAGCCGGGCATTACTTCCCCATCCGATACCCGCTAAAACCCAACTACCCTAGTGTCTGCTAGTCCAGAAGAATGGGACAGACAAGCACAGCAATACTTCTCTAAAAGTCTGTTTGCAGAGGCTGCATTTTGCTTTAGGAAGGCTGGCATGACCTGGTGGGCGGACGTTGCACGAGCATACGGGGAACGGCAGGCCGCGTCAAAACTTTCAAAAAATCATCCCGAGAGTTCCAATGTGCTCGCAAGGGTTGCTAACAGCTTTGCTAACCTAGCTCGGCAGGCGATAGAGACGGAATATCCGGAAAACATCCGACTGTTGTTCCTCAACTCAGCCGAAGCCTATGCGATGATTCCCGACCATGCAGTAGCAGCCGAATTGTTTCTCAAGGCCCTGAAATATACGGAATCTGCGTATCATTATCGTATGGCAGGTCTTTTCGACGAGGCAATCGAAGTGGTGAAGCGCTATACTGTCGATCCGTCAGTAGCCGAGAGAATAATATATGCCGCGAAGATCGTCCTTGCAAAGAGGGGCGATATGGTATCCCTACAGTAGGCTATCCTGCTCCCTATTTATCGTGAAAGCCGTGAACCAACTGACCTGCCCACCACATAGTAAAGCGTGGCACCTGTGCGAAGACAAGGTCCAATTTTTGGAGTTCCTTCAAGACAACGGATTTGCGGAACGACGTGTTCCATTCTTAGAAAGTATTAACGAATACGAGACGGAGACCATGCCTCTGCAATTCTTCGATTCCACAAATTAGATACATCTTCTTCTCGCCACCGTGCAGCTCAATGTTTACGGGAAGGGATTGCGGAGCATGTCTTCTTTGCCACAAACTATGGAGAGCAATCAGACCAATTGTCGCAATTGTTCAACCTCTCTGAAGCTACTTGGTTATCGGCAGATGCCAAGGCCGAGGTAAGGATTCTTCACAACGGCTGGACATAGCCCTGATCAATCTCGCTTCCAGGTTGAGATGTTCCAAGCTGTTACGACCCTCAAGACTTCCGAGCTACAGCTTCACGGCGAACGATGTCTGGCCAATGGAGATGTACGAGGGGCCATGCTAGCCTTAGATGCATGGATTACATCAGGGGGTTTGTCCGGTTTAGCACAAGCGGACGATCAAAACGCGGCCGAGCTCCTCCTGCTGTGTCGGAGATTTGCCAAAACCGTCAAAACTACAGCTCAAACACCGGGGCTTATCGATAGTCCACCCATGCAAAAAATATTCGGCATCACCTCACCTAGCAGCAATTATATGTCGAGCAGCAGCGGGGTTATCGTTCAACGGATGGTACTCCCTCAGTCCTTCATTTACTCTGCCGCACAGAACTCCACGCGTCGTGTCGGGGGGCCGACAACGAAGGCAGCCAATCCCGTCGTGCTTTCTAAGAATAGCATCAATTCTATTCTTCGGAATGCACTCCTGGAGAAGCTCAATCGCGTTCTTAGCGAGGTAGACTTGCTCGCACGAAAGTCTAGAGCATTTGGATTATGCACGCGGTTCCTGACGCTAGGACGATGCACGAACGGGGCGGAACTTTGTTGGAGAGATCACGTCCACTGGAGTACTTTCACTGTGATGAAGTTCAACTCGAAGTTCCGACTTCATACGTTGTTGATTGCCCTCTTGGATGAATTCGTTGCCACCGACCAACGTCAGAAAGAGCAGACCCACGTTATTCGGCAAAAGTAAGCAATAAACCATCCATTATCACTCCATCTTGCACTCAAACCCTACAAACAGGATATGGGCAGCTAAACTCTTCGACCTATGTTATCCGTCGACAAATAAAGCTGGCAATCTGTCGGACATCACCCCCGCACTAATACCAGAATATGCATCTGTAGGTCGACATCCACCGCGGACAAAACTTCTTTAACTAACCCTGAGCGGTAGACAATACCAATTGTTCAGCGCTGGCTTCACGATATCTTTCACACTCTCCAACCAATCGCGCAAACTCGACATTTCTTCACCAACCTCCTCATTACGTCCATGCTTGCTACAGCATTCGACTACCAAGGGTCAATCCATTATTTGAGGAGTGCTAAATGGCCATTAAATGACCCATCTGCTCGGGAGCGAGGCCTCCTATCTCAGAGTAACCGCTCGAATAACCGCTCAGATTACCACTCGCCGGCCGGAAGCGCTGTTGTTTGGTTCGACAAGAGTATAGCAAGTCGCATCAATGTCGGATTATTTTTCCTGGAGTAAGTCTGGCTTAAATAATGCGGTGTTTTTCCCTACTTAACTCGGGCTGAGTCATGCGGTTTCTGGGCGTGCCTTCCTTGATGCGGAGGTCGGAATGGCATTCGCCGAAGAAATGTGTGGGCACCTCATTCTCAACCACTATGCGCACGATAGAATCAAGTTTGATTACTTGATAATGCCACGGTCTTGGATCATCCGTGCCTTTGCTCGTACGCCACCATCGGGCCTGAACGGCGCAACACATTGGAAATTCGTAGCAGCTCTAGATCGCTTTATTTCTGTGTTACTTTTGAAGGAAAATACCGGTAAGTATAATAATTCTCTTCTCTACGGTACATCTATGTAACCTGGGTATAGACCGTCTATTCTTGAGCGGAAACCCACTCATGGAAAGTCCACCAGCGATCCGAGGCCAAGCAATCGGAAGACTGTGTCGTTGCTTAGCGCTCAGTAAGTGGGTTGAAAGCTTCACTTATGGGATACCTCAAACATAGACCGCACAGTCGGTATTAATATCACTAAGGCGCAAGATGCGATCCTGATGGTATTCGGGAAACTAATGCGTGACAACCCAAAGCCACATCCAGAGTTTCAAGAGTGAGTGAGGGGTAATATTGATATACTCTACGTCTGACCTCCTTCTGCATAGATTTACACGGGCACAGAAGTGGCCCAACGTTTTCAACGCTCTGCAGTCTTCTCTAGGGGCTTCATCCATGGATGAACTATACATGCTTAGACAAGGCTCGGGTCCGGGGAACAGTCAACAGTTTCCGAAAATAATACGCTACGCCAACGAGAATGAGCTCTTGGCTAAACTTCAACTTACCCAACATCCGCCAGCGATTATCCTCCAATCAGACGCCCCTTCGGCCGGAGTAACTCAAACAGGTTAGTTTGCGGGCAATTGCTTTCATTCATCGTTAACCCCTTTCCTGGAAATAGCCAAAAACGAGACCTTCATATCAACAATGGGCGCACAGAGCGTGCGTGGAGAGGTTCGGTTAGAGGCTGTAGCATCGACACCACGGAACGAAAAGGGTGCTTTGATCATACAGGCGTTTTTCCGCCGCTGCGGCCGCCGCGCGGGTGGTCCTATTGCAGCAGCCTATGAGCAACTGATTCGTAAGCTTGGAGAGAACCAACTTGATCCAAACCTTCGGCTGTGTCTGCGAGGACCGTTGCCGCATGTCCTGGAGTACCTTCAGACTCTCAAAGCCGCCTCAGATAGTGCCATCGACTCTTGGAAAAGGGAGATGCGAAATAGCAGTAACGAAGCACTTGACGATTTGCACATTAAGGGTCTTGAGCTCCGGTATGTGAGGGTTTTGGTCCTGGGTTCGTCTCCTGATCTTCGTTTGTTTTGCACATCCTAAGCGAGATCCGCGATGCTACAAATCTCATAATCGAAGATCTCCAGCCTTCTTCCGGTCTTTACCTTGACCTTTCTTCGAACTCACCGCTATCGGTATTGGAGATTGTGGAGAAAGTGCGACGGATCCCAGGCCTCATCACCAACATTCGAAAGTTTGCTAATTGCCCTGAAGACTCGGACTACAATCTCGGAGTGGAGCCTTTACTTAGTGATCGGGTTTCGTGGGCCCCCGAACCTCTTCCATAACATAGATGGCGAAGCGTCCTCCAGAGGATTCCTTTTCAACATTTCCCACAAGTCCTTCGCTTCCTGAACCTGTAATTGCGCGCATTGTAGGCTCCCAATGTTGAATGTACATCGTCTCCAGCTGCGTATTGCGAATCCTATATCGGGGCTGCACCATTTCTATCCACTCACTCGACTGTTTCTGTCACGGGGTCTTCGATGAAGCGAGGCTAAATTCTCTTGATCAACCAATTCATTCACTTGCTCACACGCAAAGGCTTGACCTAATGACATCAATTCACTTCAAGCCCTACTTCTCTTGGTGCTGTCAAGCATTAATTGATCTGGGCATTCGCTTGCGGCACGCAGCAATGCGGTGCGTCGGCGTGTGGGAAGGCAAGGGTGGCAGGGCCCTGTGGACAATTGCTTAGTCATTGCTTCACCCAGAGCGCGTTCAAGTACTTCCTGCCAGAAACACCTAGACTAAGAAGAGTCGTTTGGAGTCAAACGGTACATCTGTTCCGTGTTATTGGGCCGATCTACGAGAAGCGGTGGCTGGGGAAAGATGGAATGCCGTTGGCGTCGCACCATTCACTCTTCTACACCATACCGGGCTTGTGCAGTAGGGTGCGTAACTCGGGATATCGGGTAGTTAGATTCTCTTTGCCACCATGCGGTGGCGCGACTGCGCCGCCGCAACTAAGGACCATCGCGGAGCGATTGAGGAGACCCTCACCACCGTCCTTGTATCAGGCGTCCATAAGTAACGGGGATGTGGTCAATTATTTCATTAGTCAGCATTCCAGATCGGGACGTCTCCGCGTCCCTCAAGTTGCCGCGTCTGATGACGTAAAGCATCAAACATCGGCCCAGGCCAACACAACCTGTCCACCCAGACACTCCGTTCGTTCCCGTTCAGAGAATAGCTGAATGCAACCAAGTCAGTATTCCAGTGTATTAACCAGAAGGAGCTGGGTCCCGGCACTCGAAGGGTCGTCTGACCAACCCTCCATATGTATTCCAATTCCAAACACGCGGCGCCACGAGGTTTTACAGAATCTCATACGACCCATTTTGGCAATCCCCGGCCCTCCTTAAGCTCCGACGGCCCGAGCGCCTTAAACCCGCGAACCCCAGACAGAATTAGAATTTCTCTACTAGGTGCGTTTTGTTTCCATACTCCATCGAGCTTTCGCACGTCAACATGGCTTCAACGCTCAAGGCCGTTCTCCCGGACGATCTCGAAACCGCTCTGGCCAACTTTGCTGGGTACGGGACCATCGACTCGAAAGCTAGTCTCGAGGCCGCAATTGTCGACTTGTTGGATGCATTGCAATCCGCCAATATCGACGTCACGCCGCTACTCAGCGCGCTTACCTACAAAGTGAAGGGCTTGCTCGAGGTTGTCGTTGCATCAAGTGAGTAAGATTTGCCTTGATATGTTTAACTTCTTTTCTTGCACACGGTCTGACAATCCCTCTTAGAGAACGAAGCTGCCTTCACCTTTCGCAGCAGAATCCTGAAGAGCCTCCAAAAATCCAGGCAGTACCCCCATCCCATTTTTATCACATGCACGGAGCGTATCGGAGCGTTCCTCATCAGCGTCCCCCCGTGGATCGCCTTGGACCAAAGTATTATGGCGAAGTACCACGCGTTCTCTGCCAATATGACGTCCACAAATGCTCCCGATTCAGACTACTTCGTGAACAAGAAAGCGGAGTCGGATCAACAGGCTCCAATCAAGTCGAGCACCACTCAGTCAGGAAAGCGAAACAAACGCGCTTTTACCGTTAGTGCGACCACCCAGGACTCAGGACGATACCCCACTAAGAGCAGACGGGCATCTGTGGGGGTCGTCAATCAGCCTCCTTCTTCGACGGTTCCCACCAATCGGTCCGGCACGGGCACAGCTCTACTAGACCAACTCAAAGGATGTTTAGAGGTGTGTAACAATCCTTCCCCGCAGCGTCCGCGGGTAAACTGACACCTTCCCGTCAGGCTTTCTTTACTGCATGTCTAGAGGACGGAGTGGAGGAGTTCGCTGTTACCAACTTGTTCGAACTGTTGGTCCCGACTGCTGCCTACCCGCCTCAGAAACCTCTTGCCGAGACGATCCTTGAATCCTCTCACCCGTTCCTCACCGAAGACTTTGCCCAACCGGCTACCAAATCCCTTTCCCAATCTACAATAGCGTGTCATGAAATCGTTCGGTACTTGGGTGACGCAACGAAACCAAAATTGGGCCAGTGGCCGGTCGTAGTTTCTCAGCGGGGAATCAAGCACGTCCGGAAATACATCTCCCGTGACAAAGAGACCTTTGCAAAGATTGAAGGTGCCATCAGGTGAGCTTCTTTTATCCTCATTCCGTTATATATATCGAAAGGTCTGACTTTGATTTGAACCCGCCCCGGAATAGAGAACTAGCCATGGGATCATTCTCGACTTCGAATCACACCAAGCTCATGGACCACGATCATGGAATCACCATATTTGCAGCTGATGTCGGGAAATCACTACGCCTTCTGTACCACATCGACTTCGGCGCTCCAACGCACTCTTCGCTTGAGTCCCAATGTACGTTCCTTGTTGAAGAGGTCGAGATGTCCTCTTGCTCAGCGATTTTACTCCCTCAGTCATCCGCATATTCGGAGTGTTTTCTCGTGTAGAGATAGATCTCAGCTTTTGGAAGGCGGTCAGCGCACAGCTTGGACGGCGGGGACCGGAGTACATCCTGAGGTAAGCGCGGATGGGGACCTTCTTTGCCGCGGAAACTTATCAATCATTGCAGATGTAGAACTGGAGCTGGAGGTCCCATCACAGCGAATAGGTCGACAGCCGCGTTTTCTCCACAGCTGTACCCGCCTTTGGAAGCCTCTCAATGGGCCTCTCATGGTGCGGACATCGAGATAGACGATTCTCAACGCTTGGAGGCGAGTTCTCAATCGATCGCATCATGGGTGGTGCTAACGATAAAGGATTGATCCGGCAGCTTCATCGAATCCTTTCGTAAGTACATGACGGCCTCCGTCGGGTGCTGAATCTAATGGGAGACATGCCATACAGACTGGAGAAATTTGTGCCGCTCTCGCAAACCTTCTTCGAAGGTGCGCCCACGGCATATTACGTTGTGCGCCCAGTGCCGTTGACATTTGGGTCCAGCCATTCGGAGATTCACCGAAACAAGCTTCATGTTCTCAGTTTCGTGAGTCAAGGACACGACGCTGGTCAATTCTTTCGTTAACTACGTACTCCTCGCAGTGGTCATGAGAATCGGATCATCATGCACCCTTCGTCCTGTCTCGTTTTGGGTCGCAGCGGTACAGGGTCCGCCCTTCTTCGGAACGTCGAGAAAGGCTCTTCGCTGACGTTCTGCCTATGACGGGTAGGAAAACCACGTGCATGCTTTTCCGCATAATCGGGCTGGACATTGCGGCAAAAAAGCTGGGTCAGACCCTTCGTCAAGTATTTGTAACTCAGTCCCGTACTCTGGCAAGAAGGGTTCGACTGGATTGCTTGCAGTTCAGGCAAACCGAAACGGACTCAGCCGGTCCCATGACCCAGAAGAAGCCGTCTTTAGGACTCTCCCTGTTGGACATGGACGAAAACGCCGAAGAAGAAGGAGTTCTTCCATCGAAATTTAGCGAGCTGGATGATTCCCATTTCCCTCTGTTCTTGACGTATGATCAGGTCCGTCTGTCCCCATTGTTTCATTCAACCGGTTATGCCGTTCGTGCTTACTCTATGCCACAGCTTTGCAAGCTCCTCGAGGCCGACTTCGATCTCCAATTTCAGCCGTCTTCTTTACCAACTCCCAAAAACGCTCGGAGCCGGGCCAAGCAGTCGACAATTATGCAGCCACTGGTTGATTTTGGTTACTTTGACACCGCAGTCTGGCCACATTTCAACCAACAAGTCAAAAAGGGACTTCGTGAGTCCCACCGCGGCTAAGACAGTCTGACGCTGACATCCCTGTCCATAGATCCCGCCCTAGTATACAGCGAATTCATGGGCATCATTAAGGGCTCGGAGGCTGCTCTTTCCAGCTCGCGTGGTTGTCTCGGACGTACGGAATACGAACAACAGAGCAACCGTACCCTCTTTGGAGACGATACGGACCGCTCAAGGATCTATACATTGTTTGAAGCTTACCAGAAACTCCGGCCCCCCAAGGCTTACGATGTCGCTGACAGGTTCGTCTGGATGATCAAAGTAGGATCGTTGGCTAATACAGGGTTTGGGTTCCCATAACGTAGAGTCCATACTTTAATGGCTTCCATCCAAGATCGCGGCGTTCCCGGAAAATGCATCGACTTTCTCTATGTCGACGAGGCTCAAGATAATTTGATCATTGACGCCGCTCGTGGGTCGCTTTCGCCTGTACTTGGATGATGTGCCTCACGGATGCTGGAACCGATATAGTTCTTCGGACTTTGTGCACCAATCCCCATGGGCTGTTCTTCGCTGGAGATACTGCTCAGACAATATCCGTCGGCAGCGCATTCAGATTCAGCGAGCTCAAAGCTTTCTTGTATCGCTTGGAGGTAAGTGGATGACAATGGTGTGGATGAGTTGATTATTTAACCGCGACTTCCCTCCAGAGAAACGATGTTCATGTCAGAGGCGGAGGTCGTCCACCAGTCGATCCTGATTTTTTCCAGCTGTCCACAAACTACCGCAGCCACAGTGGAATTGTCAATGCTGCCGCATTTATCGTGAAGCTCCTTGATTTATACTTCAAACATTCGATCGACACTTTAGCCCCCGAAGTGGCGCATGTGGACGTATGTAATATCATCATTACTACCCATATTCCGTTAACGAGAAAGCTATATACAGGTTGACATCCACAAGCCAACATTCTTCTCCAATATGACTAACCCGGCCGACTTCAGGACGCTTATATCAGAGCCTATTAGTAATACACCTGGACTTGGGGCTCGTCAGGGTGGGCATGAAGTACTAGTTCGCTCAGGTTCATGGCAGACTGATCTATCCTGCTTCCAGTTATTCTTGTCCGAACTGAATCAGCCGCGAATAGTCTCCGAAGTGTAATTGGTCGGGTTGCGGTAATACTGTGAGTGTGTCTTATTCGGCCTTCTCTTCTAACCTTTTCACCGCATTCATTCTGTAAAGGACTCTATATGAGAGTAAGGGGATGGAGTTTAATGATGTAAGAACGAATTTGATTTTTAGTAGCCTCGGTCTTACGCTTTCGGAAGGTTCTCTTATTCAACTTCTTCACGGACTCGCCTGCTACGGTTACGGATTGGAGAGCCATGTTCCTTGCCCAAAAGGAAGGGAGGCAATTCGATCATAGACGCCATTCCATCTTGCAGAGTGAGCTTAAGTCCCTGTACGTTGGCCTGACGCGCGCTCGAGAGCGTGTTTGGGTTTGGGAAGAATCGGGGAATGGGTGCATCATCGAGGTAACGGTCTTGGAGCAGGCAAGATGACCAATGTACTAATCAATTTCATGCATTTCAGGCTCTTCTCGCGGCATCTAATCTTGCGTCGGTCCATAGAGGGGGACCTATACCGAAGATCGCAGGTACGCAGCCGACTTCGAAGGTCCTTTTCATTGCTGCCTCACACATTATTGGCAGTGTCGAACCACGATGAGGAATGGGCCGAACAAGCGCAACAATACTTCGCCAAAAATCTTTTCTCAGAAGCCGCGTTTTGTTTTCAGCGGGCACGCATGCCTTGGTGGATGGCCGTTGCCCAAACTTATAAAGACCGCCAAGAAGCAATCCGATTAACAGAAAAGGATCCATCTCGGTTATCCAAACTCCACACCATTGCACAGACGTTTGATCGGTTAGCTCGGGAAGGCCAGTCAAAGGAGGACGAGGACAGCTTGCGTCTCCTATTTGCCAATGCAGGAGAGTGCTACGCCGTGGTGCCAGAGCATCTCTCGGCGGCTGTCGCGTTTTTAAAGGCCAGGAAATACACGGCGGCAGCGTGGCACTATCGTATGGCAGGATCCTTCGATGAAGCGGTGGACGTTGTGAAACGCTATCCGGTCGATTCTGATGTGGCCGAGAACATCAAGTACACCGCCAAATTCGTCTTTACGAGGAGGAAGGATGAAATATCCCTACAGTAAGTTCTCTTTGAGGCCTGTTCTCTTATCTGTTCGTTTGTTAATGCGTCCTTTGCTCGAGCAGCAAAGCTTGGAAACTATGCGAGAGCAAGGAAGAATACCTGGACTTCCTTCTAGACCACGGATTCGCGGACCAGCGTATTGTCTTTTTGGAAAGCATTACTGAACACGAAAAGATTGCCCAAGTCCTCTGGGAGGCTGGAGACTACGTCAATGCAGTCCGCAGGTTCGGCCAATCAGACGACCTTTCCTCCCCACGCCAAGCCGCTAGGTGCATTCTCGAGGGAATCAGATCGAATGCTCCTCTTGGTACCAGCTATGGGAAAGAATCAAACGTTCTATCGGAACTGTTCACGCTTTGCCGAACTGCAGTTCTAACGCCGGAGGAAAGGACTGAAGTACGTGTTATCATGGTCTTTGTGAGGCCAACGCTTATATGCAACTTGACAGATTAAATTTCTCCACGCCGTTGTAAACCTTGATTCGGTGCAACTAAAGCGGTACGGTCAGCACTTCGTCGATAAACAAGATCTTAGAGGTGCTCTCTTGGCCCTGGATGCGTGGTCGCAGTCGGGAACACTGGACAGTATAAGGTCAATGCGGGACGACGAGGTTGCAGAGGTTTTACTCCTTTGCCATAAATTTGGGACAGTCATCAACGACCTTGTCCGAACTCCCGGCTTCGTCGATCTTCCCGGCATCCAACCTATCTTTGCCGTGTCCAACACATCCTCCAACGAGCCCGCTCGCCAGTCTCAGTCCCAGGAAATTACTCTGCAGCGGACCGTCCAACCCTGCTCCTTCGTCCACCGGCTTGCATTTGTCTTGGTCGATCGCGGGGACGAACCGAGGAATCAAGCCGATCCTGTCATTCTCCCGACAAACACCGTCGATGACATGATTCGACGCGCCCTCTTGAGGCGGCTGAACACCGTCCTCGAACGTGTTGACGAGCTCGCACGCAAATCAAGGGGATTCGAATTGTGTCAACAATATCTCATCAACCAGCAATGTGGAGGCCGCTATGATGGGGGCTGCTGGAAGGACCATGTTGTGGACACAGATCTTACTATTGAACGGTTCAACTCCCAATTCAGGCTCCACATTCTTGTCATCGCCATCCTGAACCATTTTACTGCTACTCCCGGAACATCCGATGTAAAAGCTCGCTTGATCAAGCAGAAGTAAGTGGACAAATATCTCTGCAAGCGTGGTCGCTAACATTTACTCTATTTAAAGGATATGGCTGTCAAAGCTTTTCGCCTTATGCTATCCGTCTATTACCAAAGTCGGCGGCTTATCCGACATCACACCCGCACTTATACCTGAGTACTCATGGGTGAGCACACATCGAGCTGCGTACCAATACTGCTGCTAAGTGCTGGTAAACAGGCGATGCCAATTGTTCAGAGCTGGCTCCATGAGGTTTTCCGCAGCCTCCGGCCAGCTGAAAATGTCAAATATTTCTTGAACAACATGCTCATGACGTCTCTTCTTGCCACCGCATTCGACTATAGCGAGGCTGTGACTTATTTGTGGCGAGGTCAATGGTCTTTAGATCCTCAATACGCTTTCCAGAATGGCCTTATTCAAGCGAATAGCAAACCTGCAGTTGGAAGCGCGATCGTTTGGCTTGCCAAAGGAACTCCAGCTCGTATAAATCTCGGGATACATTTCCTAAAGTACGTCATCCAGAGTCACGGCCATCCTTATCCTCTAACATGTGTATAGTCATGTCCTCAACACCACTCAAGTACCGGTACAGTTCGACGCAGAAATAGCCGTCGTATTCGCAGAAGAGGTTTGCGCTCAACTCATTCTCAATCACTATGCGCACAATTATACCGGGTATGACTACTTGGCGATGCCACGGTCGTGGATAGTTCGTGCTTTTGCTCGGGCCCAGGCGCCTCAAGTCAATGGTTCGATCCCTTGGACACTCGCCACAACCCTGGACACACTCCTGAATATATTGCTACTTAAGAAGAGTGCAGGTTCGTGGGCGTTTACTGTTGATGTGGGATGCATCTAAATCCAACCAATCCAGGGAAGCTCCAAATGAGAGGGAGCCCACTTTGGGAAGTCTCCTATGCTGCCAGAAGTCAAGCGGTTCAAAGGATCTGTCGATGTTTAGCTCTGAGTAAGTTCACATGCGATCTCTGAAGAGTGGATCTGACATCCGTACCTTGCAGTCGGTCAAAATATTGCCAATGTCCGCCCCACCGCCCTCGCCATTTTCAAAGGACTTGGAACCGTCTCTCCGCTACGACCAGAATTTCAAAGGTTTGAGGTTCTATGGCCCATTATTCTCATCAGCTCACCAGCTCTGTTAGGTTCGCCCACGCAAACGACTGGGATGAGGTTCTTGACGCTCTGGTCGAGTCGACTAAGGCCTCCGTCATGGATGAGCTGTTCATGATTCGACGCGATGTCGGCTATCCAAGCATTCGTCCTCGTTTCAAAACGGTGGTTTGCTGGGATGCAAAGGACCTCTTGGCCAAGCTGCGACTTACTCAATATCCCCCAGTGATTGCACTCCAGAGCGAAATTCTCTGTCCGGGCGGCAGTCAGATCGGTAAGTCGAGTCAAAGTGCTTTCGTTCTCTTCGAGGTTCGATAGACTTAGTGGGTGTTTCAGGCTCTGAGAAGCAAGGGTCTGGATTTTCGGGCCAAAGTGCTCCGAAGAAGCCGGTGGGCGAGGCGCCGCAATTGGAGAGTGTAGCATCCACCCCGGAAGACAGAAGAAGCGCCTCCATCATCCAGGCGTTCTTCCGTCGTCACCGACGTCGAGCAGGAGGGCCCATCGCAGCTGTCTTTGAACGCTTAGCGAAGAAGCTCAAGGAGCGTACACGGGGTTATGGACTTGAGCGAAGCCTTCTGCTCTGCATCAGAGGGCCCTTGCCACATGTCTTGGCATACCTTCGAACCTTCAAACAACTCTCGGAAGATACCATCCAGGATTTGAATCGAGACATGCAGAAAAGCAGTCATGAGGAGATTGAAGAACTGCATGCACAGGGAATCGAAATCCGGTAAGTGAACAATGGCCGTGTGCGAAATCTGTCTGAGCTAACCGACCGGATATGATCGGATTCTAGTCGTATTCGCGACGCTACAATCCGGCTTATTAAGGACCTCCAGCCTTCTTCGGGTCTCTACTTCAACCGACGATCGGGAACTCCTGTCCCCGTTCTCGAGATTGTGGAGAGAGTAAGGCAGATCCCGGAACTCGTCAACAGTCTTCAAAACTTCGCCGAATGCTCTAACGACGTCGACTACGAGCTTGGCGTTGAAGCGATTCTCAGCGACCGGGCTCCTTGGGTGTTGGAAGCGTCCGTATCCAGTGTCGATGAGCGTCCTCCTTTCCCATAAGCTTCTCCATGTCTTAAGTCCACCAGTGCATGCTTTATAGTCCCCACAACATACGTCGACCTCGACTGGATTTTTTGTCGATTCTGCGTCGGGTTTCCTAATATGCTCTCTCCATGCTGTCCTAACGTTAGTAGAAACTCGTAATTCATCAATAGTTTAGCAAAAGCTGCCTCACCCTTTGTGTACCCTGAGCTGATCGGCTTATGCTGCGTCCGTTTTGCTTCTCCTACTCTCGGAAGTTAACTAATCTGAAATAGTCCGTGCTCCCGGTAGGCTCGTGTGCACTTGTACTGAAACTGACCTGCTCCAGCGATGCCTGTCATCCTGCTCGTTGAGTTGTGGGTGAGAGCGACTGGGAACTACTGAACACCTTGCTTGGCGTATTTGCTCCATATAATTAACACCCCAATCTCACTTTTAGCCACCAGGAGCCAATTTCGAGAGAGAGGGACGTTCACGCAGACGCGATCGTAAAACCTATAATGCGGGGTTTGAGGCAAACTCACGAACGATTCTTTCGCGGTCACGTGCCACCCTGTTGTTTCTTGCGTTCGCCCCTTGAACCGGAGCTTGCCAACTCTGACCAACTGCACCACAAAGCGCAAATCTCCCTACAAGGTACTTTTCTTTGCCTCCGGATAGCGCCAGTTTCCTCCGGCTAAGATTCCCCGACAGCCCTCTATGCCAGTATGATCGTTCGCGAACGATCATCTCGACGCTGTTGGCAAATGAGAAGCCCTGCATATATGGGCAGGAAGAAGAGCTCAGCAAGGCAGCCAATGATCGACTTCGGAGACTTGGACTCCAAAGTGTGGCCACATATGGGACATAAAGCCAAGGGTGGTTTTCGTGATCCGTCGGCAAGTCCCGTGACCGCCCTGACTCCGGGAAACCAAAGCAGTCGGAGGCCATCAGGTCGACTGTCTCTGAGAGCCGAATGGCCCTTCAAACCATTGCGAAGGGATTATATACAGTATGATTACACAAATACTTCTTCCCTCTCACAACATGTCGTAAATATCGTCTTCCTTTGGGGACGGCTTTATACTAACCCAGTCTATTTTATTTCACTCGCTCCCCTCCTCCGTTCCTGGGCGGTTTATATCGACTATCATGTATACAGCTTTGCTATGAAAATTCGATAAGCTCCTGCTCATGCCTCGAGACACCCCAAGGGTGTCTACTCTCAGGCATGGATGCAACCACCGCCTCCTTCCTCGAGAAAACTTTGAGCGGTGTTCGCTCCCCCGCACGAAATGAATTGAAAATTGAGACAACACTTGAACGTCAGCAGCCTACCCCGATGCAATCGCAGGTGATCGAAACCACGAGACCAAGATTCCCAGACAGCTGATTTTGGGAATAAACGGCCCTCCGCCAGCTTCGCAGCCTGCACCGCTCAAGGCAACACGACTACGAAAGAAATTTTCCATCCTTTCTCGTTGCCTTCCTCCTTCACCGCTCTACAGGGGAGCCCTCAGCATCCTTCCTCTCCCACAGTTGTCACGTATCGTGCCGAACGAAGGTGGAGCAAAGGAGTTCGCCGTCAACAAACTGTCTCTTTTCTCGACCTCACAAGCTTCAGAAAGCACCTGGCAACACGATCTCTGTTCCCTGCTAAGATCCTCGCCCAATCGCCGCTCAAAGTTTCTAATCACGCAAAAATGGCTTCGAATGTATGTTTGGACAACAGTGCCGAACATGAACAGGCCGCTCAAGACCTGTGGGACGCGGGAGGCTACGTCGGTGCGGTCCTCAGGTTTCGTCGATCAAAGAACCCTTCCTCCCCAACCCAAGCTTCTCGGTGCATTCTTGACGGAATAAGATCCCAAGTACCTCTTGCTACAAGCTACGGGAAGGGATCAGACGTTCTCTCAGAACTGTTCAAGCTTAGTCAAACTGCTCTATTGACGCCAGATGAAAGGATTGAAGTGAGCGGGTCTACAATTGGCTTTGTGCAACAAACTCTTATTGTTGCATTGCAGATTAGATTTCTCCGCTCCGTAGTCGATCTTGATTCAGCGGCACTGAAGCGGTACGGCCAGCACTTCCTTGACGAGCTAGATCTCCGAGGAGCCCTGTTGGCCCTGGATGCGTGGACTCAGTCAGCAACACTCGACGGCATGAGCTCAATGCCAGACGACGAGCTTGCAGAAGTTTTGCTCCTCTGCCAGAAATTTGGAACAGTCATCAAAGCCATAATCAAAATTCCCGGCTTCGTTGACCTTCCAGGTATTCAGCACGTTTTTGGTTTGTCTCACGCGTCCTCCAGCTTGCCAGGCTGCCAGCCTCGGCCCCAAGACATCACGCTACAGCGGACGATCCGGCCTTGCTCATTCGTCCATAGACTTGCATTTGCCTTCGTTGATCGCGGAGACGAACGGAGGAGTCGAGCGGATCCTATCATTCTCCCGACAAGTACAGTCGATGACATGATTCGACGCGCCCTCCTGAGGCGGCTGAACACCGTCCTCGAACGTGTTGACGAGCTCGCACGCAAATCAAGGGGATTCGAACTGTGTCAACAATATCTCATCAACCAGCAATGTGGAGGTCGCTATGACGGGTCGTGCTGGAAGGACCATGTGATGAACGAAGATCTTACTATTGAAAGGTTCAACTCGCAATTCAGGCTGCACATTCTCGCCGTCTCTG
>WSUI01000159.1:14913-25013 GCA_019633595.1 Tulasnella sp. UAMH 9824 | reverse complement strand
TAACCGATTTTGGAAGTCGACGGTCCTCCCCAAACTCCGCGATCCCAAGTCATTAAGACCGGTGGCTCTTCAGACCAAAATGGAATCCACTTCCCTGTGCTTACAGCCGCGTCGCCAACCCAACCCAAGCGCTTCGTCTGCATGGCCTCAACGTCCCAACCAACCCTCTCGACGGATTTTGAAACAGCGCTAGCCAAGTTTGTGGCTCATGGACCGGTCAATACTCAACTTGCGCTTGAAGAGGCCGTTTTTGATTTGCTGATCGCCATGCAAACTGCCGAATCTGAGGTGTCGTCACTTCTTGCGGCCATTAGTTACAAGATAACTGGGTTGCTTGAAGCCGTCATGACCTCCCGTATGTGTTAACGACAGAAACCGAACTACGATCACGTTTCGAGCCCGAGTCTGACTTTGTTTTTCTTAGGTAACGATCCAGGTTTCACCCTTCGAGGACGAGTCTTGAAGACTATTCAAAAAGGCTCGCGCTCACCGAACCCGGTATTCACTGCATGCGCAGAGCGTCTGGGAAGATTTTTTCTTCGTTTGCCTCGATCAATCACCCTGGACCACAGCATCATTGCGAAGCACCTCGCCTTTACTGCAAGGCTTGGCTCCCCAGACCCTTCAGAATCGGAATACTTTATTGCCAAAAAGGAGAAACCAGTTGTTCCAGTGTCACCAACGGCGCCAAAGACCCCGAAATCATCCAAGCGAAAAACACGCTTCGTGCCACTTGACGTGTTTACAGAAGAAGCCTCGAAGACCAAAAGTAGAAGAAAATCTGCAGCTCTTACATTCTCAGAGGAACCTACAACCCCTACGCTTGCCGCCAGCAGTCCTGCCGATGCTCCAAGTTTCTCAGAACAACTGACCGACTGCCTTACGGTGAGAGCGGTTTATCGAGCTTGATCGATTCTTTTATCTCATTTCGACGGTATTTCTCCAAGGCCTTCTTCACAGCTTGTCTTGAAGATGGAATCCAGGAATTTGCGCTCCAAGACTTATACGTGGTTTTAAATCCATCTATACCCGTTGTCCAACCTCCCTCAGCTCGCAGACGTAACTTCACGGAGCCTAGTTTATCAGCCCCAGAAACGACTATCGTCGAATCCCCAAACTCGAATGCAATATCCCTACCTGAAACTTTCTTGGCACCGCATGACATTGCTAGGTACCTAGGAGCGACAACGAAGTCGACGTTAGGAGACTGGCCAGTAAGGGTTTCGCAACGGGGCATTAAGCACCTTCGACAGTATATTGCTCGCGACAGGAAAACTTTTAGCCGAATTGAGAAAATAATCAGGTTGGACTAACTGCTCAACATCGTTGTCGAGATGGCTCATCCATGACGCTCCTTTCTCTAGGCTACTGTCTCTGGGTAGCTTCACAGAGTCGAACCACTCCAAACTTTTCGACCAGGCCGATGGAGTTCCGATTTATACGGCCGACCTCGGAGGGGATTTGTGCTTGGTTTATCATATCGACTTTGGTGCTCCAACCGATGGCGGGTTTGAATCTCAATGTTCGTTCGAACCACTGAAGGCCACTGGTCGATTGCGAAATAACCATTCGTTTTTTCAGTCATTCGTATCTTTGGAGTATATTCGACTCCCAAAATTGATCTTGACTTTTGGAAGGCTGTGGGTGCTCACCTTGGCGGAAGAGGGAATGAATACATTAAGAGGTGTGTCCCGAACCGGTTCGTCCCTATGTGATAATGCTTAGCGCAACGTCTCTGATCATATAGGTGCACCGGTCTAGCGGGGACTCGAGGTCGCTCTAGGCGAGCGACGACGGTATCGCCCTTGGTATTCCCTCCCTTGGATGTTTCGCACTGGAACCAACTAAGTGCCGACGTCGAAGTTGAAGAGGATCACCGCTTGGAAGTGAGTCTTAAGAGGAGTTAGAAAAGAAACGATGGGTTCTAACCAAAACGATTTGTTCCCAGTTACATCGAATCCTGTCGTAAGCGTACTTTGAAAGCGTGCTATCGTCGGATAATGAACGACTGTTTCTTGTAGTCTGGAGAAATTCGTCCCGTTGTCGCACACGTTCTTTGACGGTCAGTTATTGCCTGACATTGATAGCCTGAAATGATCTGAATGTTACTCTGTAGCCATCCAAAAGTTTAACGAAGCCAGCTTTATGTTTTCAGTGGCGTACGTGGATTGCCGCGTCAACAGGGTTGATGTGTTTCTGTTTACACCTTTGCAGACCCCCTGAGAATCAAATCATCAAGTATCCATCTTCTTGTCTCGTCCTCGGTCGCAGTGGGACTGGGTTTGTTACTGCTTCCCTCATCTAGCCAACCGAATACTTACATACATTTGACGCCGCACCAGGAAAACAACTTGCATGGTGTTCCGTATGATCGGCTTAGACGTTGCAGCGAAGAAATCTGGCCAGGTGCTTCGTCAAGTGTTTGTGACGCAATCGCGAACACTTGCAAGGAAAGTCAGGTTGTATTGTGCGCAGCTAATGCAAACAGAAGCGGAAATTTTGATGGATTCTGCACCCAAGCCGTCTCAGGGACTCTCGCTTTTGGACATGGACGAGAACGCTGATGAAGAAGGAGTTCTACCAGCAAGGTTCAGCGAATTGGATGATTGCCATTTCCCGTTGTTCATAACTTACGACCAGGTTTGTGCCTCCCATAAGCCAGAAGCGTCACTCCTCTCTTTGACGTCATTCGGTCACATAGCTCTGCAAGCTATTGGAAGCCGACTTCGATTTACAACTCAACCCGTCACCCTTGCCGGCTCCCCGAACTGCTCGAGCGAGGAACAAGAAAAGTTCGGCAAGGCAACCTTTGATCTCCTTCGACTATTTCGACTCCAAGATTTGGCCACATATGGACCACAGAGTGAAGAGAGGACTTCGTGAGTCTCGTTGCTACGACCAGTTCAGCAGCGCACGAGGACTGAAACGCATCATGGTAGACTCAGCTCTTGTTTACAGCGAATTTATGGGTATCATCAAAGGCTCAGAGCCATCTCTCAGCAAGCCCCGCCATTACCTAGACCAGAAAGAGTATGAAAGCCAAAATAATCGGAGTCTCTCTGGCGACACGACCGAGCGCTCAAGGGTCTACACTCTGTTCGAAGCGTACCAGAAGCTTCGACCCTCAACCTCCTATGACATCGCTGACAGGTGTGTATATGTAGTGGCATAACGGCACGGTGTTAGACATCATTTCCTGAATTCCTTGCAGAGTTCATCTTTTGGCAGCGACTCTACGAGATCAGGGTGTTCCCGGAAAGCCTTTAGACTTTCTCTACGTCGACGAGGCTCAAGATAACCTCATAATCGATGCTGCACGTTAGTCGTAGGTTTTCGGTTTGATTCGTCTCCGAAGTTAACATCCTTTTTCCCTAGTGCTTCGGACACTCTGCCCCAACCCTCATGGCCTTTTCTTTGCCGGTGACACAGCCCAAACGATCTCGGTTGGTAGCGCCTTCCGTTTTAGCGAGCTGAAGGCTTTCCTATATCGCCTAGAGGTGAGAAAAGCGTTCAAGAGCTTGCCATTCCGCTTCTTAGTATTGACCATGCCAAAGAGAGAGGACGTTCATGTCAAACGCGGAGGTCGCCCGCCAATCGACCCCAAATTTTTCCAGCTGTCAACAAATTATCGCAGTCATAGTGGAATTGTTAATGCCGCCGCGTTCATCGTCGATCTTCTTAACTCCTATTTCCAACACTCTATCGACTCCCTCGCTCCAGAGGTGGCAAATGTAGACGTATGTGGGAATGCGACTCGTTTTCACTCTTCGTCCTGAGAAGACTCACATAGGTGACTACACACAAGCCCCTCTTTTTTTCCGGAATGAAGAATCAGGCGGATTTCTTGAAACTGATCTCCGATAGCGGCACTGGCAAAGTGGAATTGGGAGCCCATCAAGGTGAGGCGTGACAAGTACTTTCTAAGGTTTAGGCCTTCCACCGACGAGAGCGTTTTCCAAGTTATCATCGTACGAAACCCAGACGCTGCTAAAGCACTAAAGGAAGCGGTTGTTGGGGCGGCGGTGGTACTGTGAGCCCGTAACTGTGCAAGAATCGCTCGTTCTCACCAGCTGACAACACTACGTGCCCAACAGAACGCTGTATGAGAGCAAGGGGATGGAATTCAATGATGTAAAGCTTCATTTTCCCTCTTCATTCATGCTCTAACCCTCTTAAAAGGTTCTTTTGTACAACTTCTTCACCGATTCGGCAGCGACGGACACGGATTGGAGAGCCCTCCTCTTTGCTAAGCAAGAGGGTCGAAATTTTAATGCAAGGAAACACTCTATATTACAGAGTGAGCTGAAGTCTCTATACGTTGGCTTGACGCGAGCAAGGGAGCGTGTCTGGATTTGGGAGGAGTCGGACGGCGGCCTTGCTATGGAGGCAAGAACCCAGCTTTACCTGATTCGCTCCCCGCTTAACCTGCATTTTAGAGCCTCCTGGTGTCCTCCGGTCGTGCGACGTCACACAACAGCAGCGCTCAGATGCCACAGGTTGCAGGTAACCCGCTCATTCACCCACCCCTTTTCCCTGCGATCTGAAATTTGATGTATCTAGTCATGGACGACCCAACCGATGAATGGGCTGCTCAAGCCAAGGAATACTTCGCCAAAAGCCTATTCTGGGAGGCGGCGTTCTGCTTTAGAAAGGCGGAGATGAGCTGGTGGTCAAACGTCGCGGGGGCATACGCCAATCGTCAAGAAGCTATGGGACTGGCGGAGAAACATCCTCATCGATCAACCAGATTCCTGGAGGTTGCCCAAACATTTGATCACCTAGCTCAAGAGTCCGATGTCGCGGAGGACTCGGAAAGCTGGCGCCTTCTGTGCCTAAACGCGGCCGAGTGCTACGCCGTGCATCCTGATCACGAACGGGCGGCAAACGCATTCCTCAAAGCTCGGAGGTACACAGATGCAGCATATCACTATCGCATGGCGGGGATGTTTGACGAAGCACTCGAGATTCTGAGGGCTCAAGCCATCGATCCCGAGCTTGCTGAAAGTATAACGTATGCGGCGAAATTTGTCTTCACCAATGAGGAAAACTTAACTTCGTTGCAGTTAGTGAACGTCGCTTCTTTGTTAACAACTCTTTGCTCACAATCCCATAGTAAGGCGTGGCAACTTTGCTCCAGCAAGGAGGATTACATCGAGTTTCTTCAAGACAACGGCTTTGAAAAGCAACGTATTGACTTCTTGGACAGTGTGGCGGAGCATGAAGAGGCTGCTCAGGCGCTCTGGGTGGCCAAAGACTACATATCTGCCGTTCTTCGGTTCCGTCGGTCTACCAAACTCTCGTCCAAGCAGAAAGCCGCTCGTTGTTTGTTGGAAGGAATGCGGGCAAACGTCTTTTTCGTTACCAGTTATCGAAATCCGTCGGATGTCCTCGTACAACTGTTCAAGCTAAACGACGGTGCGGATCTCTCCACTGATGAACGAGACGAAGTACGTCCCTTGCCTCTTAATTGTGACCCAGTTACTGAAAGACTTTTAGGTCGCATTTTTCGATGCCGTCATAAACCTCGAATCACGGGCATTGAAACACTATGGGAAACTATTCTCCGATGCGCAACATATCCTTCGCACCATTTTGGCGCTGGATGCTTGGACTCAATCCGGAGCATTGAACACTATAGCGTCTGCGTCGGAAACGGAAGTTGCTGAAGCTCTAGTGCTCTGCCGAAGGTTCGGGTCAGTCATTAAAACGGTGGTGCGAACTCCAAGCCTCCTGGACTACCCCGATATTCAGCATATCTTCGGCGTTTCCTCCGCAGCACAAGTGGATGAGACCGAGGGCCAGAATATAGAGTCTCGACGGACCGTCCAGGCTACATCCTTTATCTACGGACCGGCACTAGCGTTCGCCAATCGACACCAGCAACCAGCCAGCAAAATCGACTCGATTACGCTGCCGAAGGACGTAGTCGATGATATGATTCGACGAACCCTTTTAGAGCGACTGAACGCTGTTGTTGACAAAGTCGACAGCGTGGCGCGTAAATCAAGAGCATTCGAGCTTTGCACTCGATTCCTCTCAGCGAACCAGTGCTCAGGCAAGGATGACGGAACCTGCTGGAGAGACCACGTCCATGAGAAGGATTTGACCATCCAACAGTTCAATTCCCGCTTCCGGGTGCACATTTTATCTATCTCTGTCATTGATTGTTTCACCGCGATAGATAGGAGCTTCAGTGAAGAAATAAGTCGTGTGACAAAGCAAAAGTGAGTAAAGAGGAAAACGTTGAATCCCATTCTTAATCCTTTCGCTCCATAGAATATGGATTGCAAAGCTTTTCCGCTTGTGTTACCCGCCAACGAATCAAACCGGTAATCTTTCCGATATAACCCCGGAGCTGATCCCTGAGTATTCATCGGTGGGCAATTACGGACTCGGAGCTGTCGACTGAACCTCTAACGTACGCGAAAGGTCATGCCGACCGTCAAATGTTGGCTTCATGAGGTTTTCCGTAGTCTCCGCCCCAGCGTACAACCGCACTTCTTTTTGTCCAATCTATTGATGACATCCTTGCTTGCTACTGCTTTCAATCAAAAGGAAGCTCATTCCTACCTGTGGAGAGGTCAATGGTCAATGGATTATCTAGTAGCTCTTCGGGATGGTTTGATCCAACCAACGAACAGACTACCGGTGGCTGGCAGTGCCATCCGATGGTTCGATAAAGCAACACGGAGCCGCACAAACCTTGGTACACACTTCTTGGAGTGCGTCTTATCCGCTCCTACTTCTTCATACGCTAATTTTGGAATAGCCATATACTCTCTGGACGAATTCGTCTGGATATCGAAGTGGCTATCGCGTTCGCCGAAGAGCTCTGTGCTCAGCTGATCCTCAATCATTACTCGCACACTTATACGGGTTTCGACGGGCTGACCATGCCTCGGTCTTGGATTATCCGCGCCTTCGCCCGAGGCCACTCGCTCCAAACCAATGGTTCCACACCGTGGTTCTTCACCCGTACACTAGGGATCTTCTTAGAAGTACTGACTCTTAAACGCGACCCGGGTGCGTGAAACCATTTTCTCAACATATAACATCGGATGCTTAAAGACCTTCAGGTCAACTTCAAATGCAAAGAAAGCCACTTCGCGAAATGTTGCTTCCGGCACGCGGTAACGGCATTGCGAGAATATGTCGATGCTTAGCTCTTAGTACGTCCTTATTTTCTTCATAACCTTTCACCCTGACTTATAGGCGTTCAGTTGGATGTAATATTGCAAGAGCGCGCGATCCAGTTATGGATATCTTGAGAAGATTGGGCCGAAGCCCACCCTTCCGACCCGAGTTCTATGGGTTCGTTTATCTCGTGCATTGCTAAAAACGATCTAATACTTGTTCTAGATATGCTACCTCTCTTAACTGGGCTGAGGTTCTTAAAACTCTGAAAGAGTCCTCGACACCATCGAATCTCGACGAGTTGGTCAATATTCGACAAAAAGGGATAGTCACAAGCAGTGTTTCGGGCATCAAAACGATAACTTGTCCAGATGGAAAAACGTTATTGAAGAACCTACAACTCTCTCCTCATCCTCCAGTGATTGCCCTCCAGGGCCAGGCTCCTTCATTGAGCGGAGGCCAAGGTGGGTCTCTCGTGTCTGTGTCCAGCTCGGGACTGAGTCCCGCTTTACTCACCCTTCTCCCTAGCACCTACCAATGCGACCCCCAAAGAGGAAGAAAAGGTCCAATTAGAGAGCGTCGCGTCAACAGCGGAGGACCAGAAGAGCGCACTGATTATCCAAGCATTCTTCCGGCGCCATAGGCGGCGTGCTGGAGGTCCGATCCCTGCCGCATTCGAGGACCTTGTCAAAAAGCTTGATGGGGTAGTTGTAAACGATCGACCCAGCAAGGATCTTCTGCTTTGTCTCAGGGGACCGTTGCCGCACGTCTTGGCGTACTTGAAAGCGTTCCACGAGACTTGTCAAGCCGCAACTGAGGTCGTGACAAAGGAGATGCAAATGAAGAGTCATGAAATGCTGGATGAGCTGCGAGAAAAGAAAGATGAGATCCGGTATGCCGTAGAGCTATAGGTACTTGCGAGGGTGGGTCTTTACCTGACTGATTGCAACCATTGCCTGCAGGTCAATTCACCGCGAGGTCAAGAGAATTTTCAAAGACATTCAACCTTCTTCCGACTTTTACTACCATGAGCCATCGAAGACTTTGGTTTCGGTTTCGGAAATCGTCGAACGAGTTCGGCCGATTCCTTCTCTCGTCAGCAAGATTCAGGAGTTTTCCGCCTGCCCAACAGACGCAGACTACGACCTCGGTGTGGAACCACTTCTCAGCAATCGGGTTCCATGGGTCCCTAAGGCGGCCGATGATCACGACGGCAGTGCTTTCCTTTCCGAATCTGGAAAGGGTGTAACATCCCAGGTCAAGCCTCAAATGCAACCAGGCTTCGCACAAGCCGAACGAAAAGAGGAGGATCTTCAACTGGAGAGCAAGCCGTACACAAAGGAAGAAGAGAAAAGAGCAATCGTCATCCAAGCTTTCTTCCGCCGGCATAAACGCCGTGCCGGAGGCCCCATCGCTAGAGCATTCGAGGACCTTGCGAAAAATATGGCCGAGGATCCTGACGGGCAACACCCTAGTCGATATCTCCTGCTCTGTGTTAGAGGGCCGGTGCCCCACGTCCTGGCCTACCTCAGACGGCTCCATGAAGCTTGTCTGACGAGGGTTCGCACCCTGACCAAGGTGATGCAGGACAGCGGACATGTGATGATCGAAGAGTTGCGCAAAAAGAAAGATGATGCTCGGTATGCCAGAGGATGGTTGGGTCTCTTGGACAGGCAGACTAGCGGACTGATGCATCCACCTACAGCTCAATTCATCGCGAAGTCAAAAGAATCATCAAAGACTTGCACCCTTATTCCGAGTTGTATTGCCAAGGGCCCCAATTTTTGGTGTCGGAGATCGTCGCAAGAGTTCAGGAGATACCCACCCTGGTCACCAAGATCCGCGAGTTTGCCGTATGCCCGGAGGACACGGATTATGACCTTGGTGTGGAGCCCCTTCTGAGCGAACGCGTTCCTTGGCTCTGACAACGAAGGATGCTGACAATGGCCCTTTCCCGCTCGTTCGATCCTAAGAATATTCAACACCCTCAGGCTATAGTATATATAGTATATGCACGATTATGCTTTGCGTGTCCTTATCTACGTATGTATCATACCCGTGCCTCGCATTGCCTGTATGTACAAGACGATGTACTGTGAGGAGAAGAGCCTGTTTGATGATAATCTAAATTTATAACGCGCGAGCAGACTATAGGGACGTCGAGGTGCGCGGGGGGGACAGGACCCCAGATACCCCGGTTACAACTGGGAGCTACCAGGAGAAGACGGAGAACAAATCGGATGGAGAGAAACATTCAGAGAGAAAAAGGTCACGACTATTAGCCTAAGTACAAATCCAGGTCCAAGAAGAATTCGACTTGGCAAAGAATATCAACCTTCCTCCGACCTCTATTCCAAGCGCGCCTCGGCAACGCCTGTCTCGGTTCTGAAGATCGTGGAGAGAGTCGGACAGGTCCCAGAACTCGTCCGCAAGCTCCGAAAATTTGTCGACTGCCCTGAAGACCTAGATTACGAGCTTAGTGTAGAACCGATTCTCAGCGACCGAGGTCCTTGGGCGTCGAAAAATGCCTCATTCTCCGCGAAACAGCATCTTTCTTTCTCATACGCAGTAAGCAATCTAGAATCACTATGTGCACGTCGAGTAGTCTTCGCAATGTATGTCTCCATTCGCCGATCAATTACTAGTCACGTGAGTGCACTAAGTCAGCTCAGTGAGCTCTCGATGAAGTACCCTCTGAGCAGCTCATAATTACGTATGTGGGGCTTTAATTATCGGCCACCCGAGCCGAGCGCCGACGTCGTTGCATGTCTCTGGCTCATGGCTCTTGGAGGGAAGTTGAGGGACTCGGATGGGTCTGACGTAATGAAAGGGTCACGTGCGATATGCTAGCCAACTTGTTTTCTGCCATCACCATCCCACCTTCGATTCCTCAAGGGATCTCTAACTCAGTGAACCCGATTTTGAAGTAATCTTCATATCAAAGTTGCACAAATTCGAAGCCCTTA
>WSUI01000159.1:0-14739 GCA_019633595.1 Tulasnella sp. UAMH 9824 | reverse complement strand
GCAGCACGAGGCCAAAAATCCCAGGCGGTTGATTTTGGGAATAAACGGCCCTCCCCAAGCTTCGCAGTCTGCACCGCTTAAGATTGCAAGGATATGAACGAATATTTAAATCCCTTCTCCTCGCGTTCCCCCTTCACCGGACTCGAGCTTTGCCTACCGTATGGCTTCCAACCTTCAGACCCTTCTCTCGGAGGACTTGGAGATCGCATTGGCTCCATTTGTCACTCCAGGACAGATCGACTCGAGACCTACTCTCGATGCTGCAATTCTTGACCTGCTTGAAGCCTTGCAAATCGCTTACAACGACGTAGCGTCGCTCCTCACCGCCATTACCTACAAAGTGGACGGCTTGTTGGAGGTCGTGATCGCATCAAGTGAGTAAAATGTGTATCTCGATCCTTTTGATATCTTGAGACTTCCCTGACAATGGCTCCCAGGAAACGAACTTGCCTACACCTTCCGCGGCAGGGTCTTGAAAGCCCTTCAAAATTCAGCGCGATACCCTGACCTGATTTTTATCACATGTACGGAGCGCATCGGATCGTTTCTCGTCAGCATTCCCCCATGGATCGCCGTGAACCAAGATGTCATGAGCAAGCACCGGGAGTTCACCACAAATGTGACGTCCACCAGCGCCACCGAACCAGGATTCCTCGCGAACAAGGAAGCGGAGCCGGCCGAGGATGTTCTTATCGAGCCAAGCAAAAGCACACGATGGGGGAAACGCCACCAATGCGCCTCTTCAGTTAGCTCAACGATCCACGACCCAGTCCAACATCACAACAAGAGTAGGCCGGAAAGGCAAGCTCTGTCTCCCACCGTTGCCACCAATCGTTCCGCGCCCAGCCCTACTCTACTGGAACAGCTCAAAGGGTGTCTGGAGGTGTGCAGCCCTCTCTATTTCAATTCGCGACGGGCCCATTGAAACCCTTTTTATTCAGTCTTATTTCGCTGCTTGTCTCGAAGACGGAGTGGAAGAGTTCGCCGTCGACAAATTGTTTCGGCTTTTGGTCCCTTTTGCCACCGCCCTACCTACTCAGGAAGCAGCTGACGAAGGAATCCCAGAATCACCTCCGTTCCCCGCTGACGACATAACTCCATCGTCATCCAGGCCCTTCGCTCGATCGACAGTCGAATTGAAAGATATATTTCAGGACCTCGGCAACCGTATAAAACCAAAATTGGGCCCATGGCTTGTTGTAGTCTCTCAGCGCGGCATCAAGCATGTTCGAAAATACTCCCAAGATAGAGAAACATTTGCACGGATCGAAAGTACTATGAGGTAAGAGCTTTCTCCCCTTTTGGCTGCCGCCCGAATTGGTAGCTTAGACTCGGAAATTCGCCCTGGACAGACAGTTGGCTTTGGGATCTTTTTCAACTTCAAATCACATCAGACTCATTGAGCACGATCATGGGGTTCCAATCTACGCAGCCGATATTGGGAGCGACTTGCGCCTTCTGTATCACATTGACTTTGGCGCTCCAACAAACTCAACGTTAGAGTCTCAATGTAGGATTCTTTCTGGAAAAGCTCGTGTATTTCCGTACTGAGCAGGGTTTTTTCTCAGTCATTCGCGTATTTGGGCCGTTTCCCCAAACGGACATAGACATCACGTTTTGGAAGGCAATAAGTGCACAGCTCGGGCGACGGGGAACAGAGTACATGCTTAAGTAGGCTCGAGTCGGGAGACCGTTTGGACGAGTAAACTCATGCTGTAGTAATTTTGCCTCCTTACAGCTGCAAAAAGCGAAACATAACCCGAAATCCTTCTAAAATACCAGGGATCGCCGAGGTTTCCCCGTCGCTCTTTCCCCCGTTAAACGACTCTCGGTGCGGCAAACAAGAGTTCGACGTCAAAATAGACGAGTCTCAACGCCTGGAGGTACGTCTATCATTAATTCAGACCGGCCGCTGCTGAGCACCACTGGTCAACCTGGCAGCTCCATCGAATACTGTCGTAAGTAGACGCAGGACTATTTTGGGCGCTTTATTGATGACAACCACGTCACAAAGACTTGGGAAGTTCGTTCCACTGTCAGATACCTTTTTCGACGGTACGCCTGTGGCATACTATACTCTGCGTTCACCTTGGTTAACATTGCCATCCAGCTATTCAGAGGTTCACCGAAATGAGCTTCATGTTTTCACTTTCGTGAGTTGATCTTGCTATGTCCTTCATTTATCTTAGTAACCAGATATCCATGACAGGGGCCCGGAGAATCGAATCATCATGCACCCCTCTTCTTGTCTCGTTTTGGGTCGGAGCGGTACTGGGTTCGTATCTCTTCACATCACCGGCAAGAACTTTCTCTTAATTGTTTTTCGCTTGTGACGGGTAGTAAAACGACATGCATGCTTTTCCGCATCATTGGCCTAGACATTGCAGGAAAGAAGCACGGTCACACCCTTCGTCAGGTGTTTGTAACTCGTTCGCGTACTTTGGCGAGGAAAGTGCGAGCGGATGGTTTGCAATTCATGCAAACGGAAACTGGCAACTCCGATACCCCAATGCAAGATCCGTCTCTAGGGCCTTCCCTGCTGGATATGGATGAAAATGCAGAGGAGGAAGGAGCTCTTCCATCAAAATTCAGTGAACTAGACGACTCCCATTTTCCGTTGTTCTTGACGTATGATCAGGTCTGTTTGTATCTCGTGTTCATTTGCAACGCCCGTTTCTCACTCCTTGACACAGCTTTGTAAACTCCTCGAAGCTGATTTCAACCTCCGATTCGAAACATATTCTCTGCCGGTTTCCAAGAACCACCGGGCACGAGCCAAGCAGTCCGCAGTGAGACGGACATTTGTTTCTTTCGAATACTTTGACTCCAAAATCTGGCCGCGTTTTGATCAAAAGCTCAAAAAGGGGCTTCGTAAGTATCTCTTGAGACGAAACATCACAGTACTCATGGTCTTGCATCCGAAGACTCTGCCCTTGTGTACAGCGAATTCATGGGCATCATCAAAGGTTCAGAAGCTTCACTTTCCCAGTCATTTGGTTATCTAGGACGTGAGGAGTATGAAGAACAGCATAATCGCTCTGTGCTAGGAGACAGTATAGACAAGTCAAAAGTATACGATATGTTCCAAACATACCAGAAGTGCCGGCCCTTAGGGTCCTACGATCTCGCCGACAGGTTTGTCGGCTGTTATGTCGTATCGGCTTTCGCTCACCTACCGATTTGGGCTGCTATGACCATAGGGCTCACGCTTTATTGGATGCTTTGCAAGCCAAAGGTGTTCCGGGAAAAGGCATCGACTTTCTTTACGTCGACGAGGCACAGGATAACCTGATCATCGACGCTGCTGGTGAGTCCTATTTTCGCATATTTGTATAAACAGGAACTCACAGAACTGTAACTTCTGTAGTTCTCAGGGCCTTGTGTCCTAACCCTCACGGTCTGTTCTTTGCTGGGGATACAGCCCAGACAATTTCCGTTGGAAGTGCCTTTAAGTTCAGCGAGCTCAAGTCCTTCTTGTACCGTTTAGAGGTGAACGTGTTACAAAGCCTCTTCAAAAGCGATATTTTAACCACACCTTCCTAAACCTTAGAGAAACGATACTCAGGCCAGCGGTGGACGTCGTCTGCCAGTTGACCCTCGCTTCTTTCAGCTGTCCACGAATTATCGCAGCCACGGCGGTATCGTCAAAACGGCCGCGTTCATCGTGAAGCTCCTCGACTCATACTTCCAGCGTTCCATCGACTCCTTAGCGCCAGAGGCGGCACACGTGGACGTACGTATGCTGAGCTTTACGGTTCATGTTCTTTAAATAAGGTGTTATCCACAGATGGACATCCACAAACCTACATTCTTCTCCGATATGAGCGACCCCGCCGACTTTAGCAAATTTATAACGGAGCCCAACAGCGGTATTGTCGGGCTTGGAGCTCGCCAGGGTAAGTCTAGGGGAGTTTTCTCGTGTTTTCATAGTCAGCTTAAATCCAACCTTCAAGTAATCATCGTACGGAATGAATCGGCTGCAAGCAGTCTGCGAGCTGTAATTGGTCGGGTTGCGGTGATATTGTGTGTATTATCGTCCAGCTTCTCCTTCCAAGCTGTTAACCTCATACTCTCAAAAAGGACCCTGTACGAAAGCAAGGGAATGGAGTTCAATGATGTGAGACCTGTTTTATGTTCAACCATTCCCGAACTCACATCTCTAGAAGGTCATCCTCTACGACTTTTTCACCGATTCGCCTGCTTCAGTCAGGGACTGGAGAGCCATGTTGCTGGCCCAAACAGAAGAGAGGGTTTTCGATGATAGACGCCACTCAATATTGCGAAGTGAACTCAAGTCCTTGTACGTTGGTCTGACTCGCGCTCGCGAGCGTGTGTGGATCTGGGAAGAGTCCGGTGAAGGACGTGCCATGGAGGTAATGGAATGGTGTGGGCTAAGACAGCCACTATTACTGAAATATTTTGGCCAGGCTCTTCTTGAGGTATCTGGCTTTGCAACTGCCCATAAAGGGGGATTGGTACCCCGAATCGCAGGTATGTTGCGAACATCTAGTGACCGCAGATCGCGCTGATTCCACCACTGCTTAATGTAGTGAGAAATCACAAAGGCGAATGGGCCGAACAAGCACAGCAGTATTTCGCCAAAAATCTCTTCTCAGAGGCTGCGTTTTGCTTTGATCGGGCGGGCTTGCCATGGTGGATGGCCGTTGCGCAGACGTACAAAGACCGCCAAGAAGCAATGAGGTTGAATGAGGATGACCCATCGCGATTATTGAAGTACTCCGAAATAGCACAAGCGTTCGATCGATTGGCACAAGAAGGACGGTGGAAGGAAAATCCGGAGAGCTTGCGTCTCCTGTTTGTCAATGCAGGAGAATGCTATGCTGTGGCGTCGCAATACATCCCGGCCGCTGCGGCATTTCTAAAAGCTAGGAAGTACACTGCGGCAGCGTATCAATACCGGATGGCGGGCTGCTTCGATGAAGCCGTCGACATTTTGAAACGCTACAACGTCGATTCTGACGTGGCTGAGAACATTATATATGCTGCTAAATTCGTTTTTACAAGGAGAGGGGACGTCCGTTCACTGCAGTCAGTGCTTTTGTAGCCTCGCATTCGTATCATTTGTTGACGCCCGTCTCTTCGAGTAGCAAAGCCTGGAAACTCTGCGAGAGCAAGGACGGATTTCTGGACTTCCTTCTAGATCATGGATTTGAGGACCAGCGGATTGCCTTTCTGGACAGTATTACTGAACACGAGAGGGTTGCCCAAGTCCTCTGGGAAGCTGGGGATCACATCAACGCGGCTCTCAGGTTCAAGCAGTCAGACGATCCTTCCTCTCCTCGCCAAGCCTCTCGATGCATCCTTGAGGGAATAAGATTGAATGTTCCACTTGCCACCAGCTATGGAAATGAATCAACCACACTCTCGGAGTTGTTCAAGCTTAGTCGAACTGCGGCGCTAACGGCGGAAGAAAGGGCAGAAGTAAGTATATCTATGGGTATTGTGAGATGAATATTCATCTGTCATATTTGCAGGTTAGGTTTCTCAGGGCCGTTGTGAACCTCGACGCCGCGGAGCTCAAGCAATGCGGACAACGCTACCTCGATAAGCAAGACCTGACGAATGCTCTTTTGGCCCTGGATGCCTTGACTCTATCAGCAATCCTCGATGGTCTAAGGTCACCAAAACACGACGAGATTGCAGAGACACTGCTCCTTTGCCAGAAATATGGCGTAGTCATCAACACCATCGTGCGAACCCCCACTTTCGTTGAACTCCCCGGAATCCAACATATCTTTGGTATCTCCAACACATCTTCCAAAGCACCAGGTCACCAACCAAGTCAGTCCAAGGATAGTACGCTGCAAAAAATCGTCCGACCTTGCTCCTTCATTCATGCTCGTGCATGTACCTTGGTCAATCCTGAGGGACAACCGAGGAGTCCAGCAGATCCCATCACTCTTCCAACAAGCACAGTTGACGACATGGTTCGACGCGCCCTCCTGGAGAGGCTAAACGCTGTCGTCGAGCGCGTTGACGAACTCGCACGGAAATCAAGGGCATTCGAGTTGTGTCAGCAATTTCTCGTGAACCAGCAATGTGGAGGCCATGATGAAGGTTCATGTTGGAAGGACCACGTACTCGAAAAAGACCTTACCATCGAACATTTCAACTCTCGATTAAGGCTTCACATTCTTGTCATCGCCGTCCTGAACCATTTTACAGCTCTCTTCGGGACAGATGATGAGCGAACCCGCTCAATCAAGCAAAAGTGAGTAGACGGGGCTTCATTTCAGTATGATTTCTCATGCGTTGTCGGTTGAAAGGACATGGATTGCCAAGCTCTTCCAACTATGTTATCCCACTACCAACAAAGCTGGCTGTCTATCCGATATCACCCCCGCACTGATACCTGAATATTCATCGGTGAGAATACAAAGAACCCCTTTTCAGATATTTATGCTAAATGTTAGGCAAACAGGCGATGCCAGTCGTCCAGTGCTGGCTCCATGAAGTATTCCGTAACCTCCGCCCAGCCGACCAGGTTAAATATTTCTTAACCAACATCTTGATCACGTGTCTTCTTGCAACTGCATTCGACTATAAAGAAGCTGTGACCTATCTGTGGCGAGGTCAATGGTCTTTAGATCCGCAGACTGCTTTTCAGAACGGCCTCATTCAGGAGAATAATAAACCAGCAGTGGGAAGCGCAATCATTTGGCTAGCCAAAAGAACTCCAACTCGCATCAACCTCGGGATTTATTTCCTTACGTATGTATCCAGTACCACAGGGGCGTCCTAATTTTCTGACATTAGCGCAGTCACGTCCTCAACACCGAGGTACATTTGGACGCTGAAGTAGCCGTTACATTCGCAGAAGAGGTCAGCGCCCAACTTATTCTCAACCACTATGCCCACAGCTCCACCGGATATGATTACATGGTAATGCCTCGGTCGTGGATCGTGCGTGCCTTTGCTCGGGCGGAAGCTCCTCAGCCCAATGGCTCGATGCCTTGGAAGCTGGCGACAGTCCTGGACACCTTCCTGAGTACACTGCTGCTCAGACGGAGGGCAGGTGCGTTGATATCCACCTTCGCTACTGGCCGTCCCTGACTTTTAGCCAACGCAGTCAAGCTACAAATGAGAGGAAGTGTGCTTGGTGATGTCTCACTTTCGGTCAGAAGTCAAGCAGTTCAAAGGGTTTGTCGATGCTTAGCTCTCAGTGAGTTGGCATATCTTTTTCGGCGGGTCTGGTTGACATTATACTTCGCAGTCGGTCAAAATATTACTGGGGTGCGCACCACCGTTCTCGGCTTCCTCAAGAAACTCGGGATTGGCTCTCCACCAGCGAGACCTGAATACCAAAGGTTCGACGGTATTGATGTTTAGCCCGCCGTTCACACGAGCTTACCACATCTATAGATTCGCCCAGGCAACAGACTGGGATGAGGTCGTCGAAGCACTGGTTGGGGTCACAGGGGCTTTCACCATGGATGAGTTGTTGATGATTCGGCGGAATACCGGATATCCCAGCATTCGCCCTCGTTTCAAGACGGTGATTTGTCCTGATGAAGGGGACATCTTGGCCAAGCTGCAACTTGCTCCGTACACTCCAGTAATTGCAATCCAGAGCGATATTCTTTGCCCCGGGAAAGATCAAACCAGTAAGCACCGAATGAAATGACCCATCTATTTTTAACGATCCAATAGGCCTTCCATCAGGTTTTGGGAAGCAGGAACTCGGGGTATCTGTAAACGGCGTTCAGGGAAGGTCCGTTGCGGCACCTGGTTTGGAGAGTGTTGCGTCCACACCAGAAGACCGGAGAAGCGCCTCCATCATCCAGGCATTCTTCCGTCGTCACAGGCGCCGAGCAGGAGGCCCCATCGCAGCTGTTTGCGAACGCCTTGCTCAGAAGCTTAAGAAGCGGACACGGAACTCCAATCTTGCACGGCCTCTTCTGCTCTGCATACGGGGACCCTTGCCTCATGTTTTAGCATACCTTGTAACCATCAAGATCCTCTCCGAAGAGACCATCCAAGCTTTGAACCAGGATATGAAGGAAAGTAGCCACGAGAATATCGAAGAATTGCACGAGAAGGGCGTTGAAGTCCGGTAGGCGGCTGACAGCGGCGTTCGTAACCTGTCCTTGCTGATCCCCGATAATTCGGATTCAAGTCGCATTCGCGAAGCGATCATTCGAGTTGGCAAAGAACTTCAACCCTCGTCCAGTCTGTACTCCAACCGCCTGTCGGCAATGCCTGTCTCGGTTTTGGAGATCACGAAGAGGGTACGGCAGGTCCCGGAACTAGTCCGCAACCTTCGAAATTTCGTCGATTGCCCTGAGGACCTAGATTACGAGCTTGGCGTGGAGCCGATTCTCAGTGACCGAGGTCCTTGGGCGTCGAAAAATACCTCATTCTCCGCGAAACAACGTCTTTCTTTCTCATAAGCAGTCTGGAACCACTATGTGCACGTCGTGTAGTCTTCGCAATCGATTGTCTCCGTTCGCTGATCAAGTCACGTGAGTGCATTAGCTCAGTCCAGCGGGGCTCGAGATGGAGTGCCCTCTGAGCAAATCACAACTATGTTCGTGAGCTTTTATCGGCCACCTGAGCTGGACGCCCAACTCGCTGCGTGGCTTCCGGTATTGCCATCACCCTTAAGGTGACCAAGCGGTCTGACATAATCGCAGGGTCACGTGGGTGATATCGGCCAACCTGCTTTCCGCCATCACCATTCCACCTTCGATGCCTCGAGGCATCCCTAGATTGCAACGAACCCGGTTTTGGAAGTAGAAGGTCCTCAAGCTCCGTGGTCCGACTCCCTTAAGACCGTTGACTCTTCAGACTGGAATGAAATTCCTTTCCTTTTGCGTCCAGCTCCCCCATCTATCCAAACAAACAAAGCGCTCATCCACACATCGACATGGCTTCAACCCTGCAGACGACCTTCTCGTTGGACTTCGAGACCGCGCTGGCCAAATTTGTGGCTCATGGGCCAGTCAAAAACCAGGAGGCGCTAGAAGATGCAATCTTTGATTTGCTGCTCATCGCGCAAACCGCCAATGGCGACGTTTCACCACTTCTCGCTGCCCTCACCTGCAAGACAAACGGGTTGTTGGAAGCTGTCCTGACTTCTCGTGCGTATGATTCAACCGAAATCCACTTTGACCTCATTTGTTGTGATCGTCTGACGATGCTGCTTTAGGCAACGATCCAGCTTTCACGTTCCGAAGACGCGTTCTGAAGGCTGTTCAAAAACCCAGTGATTCCCCAAACCCTGCATTTACTGCGTGTGTACAACGTCTTGGGAGTTTCTTCTTTTGTTTGCCGCGATCCGTCACCTTGAACCACAACGTCATCACGAAGCATCTCTCTTTCTCCGCAAGGTTGGCTTCCCCGGACAGCTTGGAATCCGAGTACTTCATCGCGAAAAAGGAGAAAACGGCTGATCCGGTACCGCCCAAACATCCGAAGCCTTTGAACCCATCCAAGCGAAAGACGAGATTCGTGCCGTTGGACTTGTTTAAGGAAGATACACCACAGACCAAGAGCCGAAGAAAGGCGACTGCCCAGGCATTACCTGAGAAGCCTCCATCTCCCACTGTCACCACTAATCGTCCTGTCGCTGTTCCGAGTCTCTCCGAACAACTGAAAGACTGCCTTGAGGTGAAGAATCATCCACAGTGTTGTGAATTCTCTCATCTCACTTCGATTGGCCTCCCCCCAAGGCCTACTTCATAGCCTGTCTTGAAGACGGCGTTCATGAAATTGCGTTTCAGGACTTATTTAAGAATTTAAACCCGCCCATCCTCGCTGCTCCAAGCGGTCCCTCAACACGCGGACCTCAACCCACCGAACCTCCGCCTTCAGCTCCAGAAGCCCCCGCCATCGAGCTTCCAAAGTCGAAAGCAAAATCGCTCGCTGAGAATGCACTAGCGCCTCACGACATCGCAAGGTACCTAGGAGAGACTACAAAGACGACGTTGGGGGACTGGCCGGTCGTGGTCTCACAACGAGGCATTAAGCACCTTCGATATTATGTCGCTCGTGATAAGACCATTTTTAGCCGAATAGAGAAGATGATTAGGTGCGGCTGATTTGGTCTACGTGTCATCCCGATGGTTCTTGTTCAAGTCCTCCGTTTCTTTAGGCAACTGTCTCTGGGTTGTTTCACAGAGTCGAACCATGCCAAACTTCTCGAGCAGGACCGCGGGGTTCCCATCTATACCGCTGACCTCGGGGGCATTCTGCGCTTGATTTATCAGATCGATTTCGGTGCTCCAACCGGTGCCAATTTCGAATCTCAATGTACGTTGGAACCAATTAACGTCACGTGTCGATAGTGCGAATAGGTGATATTCCTTCCTTCTTTTAGTCATTCGTATCTTTGGAGTGTATCAGGCTCCGGAAATCGACCTCGACTTTTGGAAGGCTGTTGGTGCCCACCTCGGGGGGAGAGGGGATGAATACATTCGGAGGTGTGTTTAAAATAGCTTGGAGTGGTTTGCCAGCAATGCTAACTGTTCACCCTTCTTATTTGACAGGTGCACTGATCGACCGGAAAGTCGAGTTCGACCCAAACGCGCTAAAAAAGTGGCGCCGTTGGTATACCCTCCAATGGATGTTTCGCACTGGAATCACCAGGGTGCCGACGTCGAAGTCGATGAAGCTCATCGACTAGATGTAAGTCTTCCTGACCTTTACAGAAAGAAAGGGGATAATTCTGACCGCAACCAATTGTCCCTTTAGTTACATCGAATCCTTTCGTCCGTGTTTTTCGATGCGCACACGATCCGTGAATGACCGAACGTCTATCCCCGTAGTCTGGAAAAATTCGTCCCGCTCTCGCATACTTTCTTTGATGGTCAGTCATCGCATTGCTTCTATTAATTTGAGACAATACGATAATTTCTCTGTAGCCATCCAAAAGTTTAACGAAGCAAGCTTTATGTTTTCTGTCGCGTGAGTGGATTGATCTGGTGGTGACTGCCTCTGCTTACACTTTCCTCGAAGACCTCCTGAAAATCAGATCATCAAATACCCGTCGTCTTGCCTCGTATTGGGTCGTAGTGGGACTGGGTTTGGGCCGTTTCTTCATGCGAGCCGACATCAAGCTCATATTCGATTGACGCCCAAACAGGAAAACTACTTGCATGGTGTTCCGTATGATCGGATTAGACGTCGCAGCGAAGAAGTCCGGCCAAACCCTGCGCCAGGTCTTCGTCACGCAGTCGCGAACCCTTGCAAGGAAAGTCAGGTTGTACTGCGCGCAATTGATGCAGACAGAAACAGATGCCGTGATAGCCTCTGCTCCCAAGCCGCCTCAAGGACTGTCGCTATTGGATATGGACGAGAATGCCGAGGAAGAAGGAGTTTTGCCAGCAAAGTTCAGCGAGTTGGATGATTCCCACTTTCCGTTGTTTGTAACCTACGACCAGGTTCGTCACCCTCAGTCAGCAGACAGTCGAACCCCCTTTGACGCCTCTATTCTCCGCCGCGATAGCTCTGCAAGCTGTTGGAAGCCGACTTCAATTTGGAGTTCAATCCATCACCTCTGCCACCCGCCAGAACTGCTCGAGCAAAGAACAAGAAGATTTCGGCGAGGCAACCGTTGATCTCCTTCGACTATTTCGACTCCAAGATTTGGCCGCACATGGACCACAAGGTTAAGAGAGGACTTCGTAGGTTTTGTCTTCATGCGTATTTTCTCGGTACTCTCTGACACCGTAACGACGGTGGTAGACTCGGCTCTTGTCTACAGTGAATTCATGGGCATCATCAAAGGCTCAGAGGCCTCCCTCGGCAAGCCGCGCGACCACCTCGATCAGTCTGAATATGAAAACCAAAACAATCGGAGCCTTTCTGGCGACGTTACTGAGCGTTCCCGAGTCTACACACTGTTCGAAGCGTACCTGAAGCTTCGACCTTCAACCTCGTACGACATCGCTGATAGGTGCGTTAATGCGGTCACCAAAGGGTACTACGTTAGGCTTCATCTTGCGATTGTATCTAGAGTTCACCTTCTCATAAGGACCATACAAGATCAAGGCGTTCCCGGAAACCACATCGACTTCCTCTACGTCGACGAAGCTCAGGATAACCTCATCATCGACGCTGCACGTAAGCTTGTCGCGCGTTCGGCTTCGGTCGGTCATAGTACTGATCCTCTTTCTCGATTAGTGCTCCGAACTCTTTGCCCCAATCCCCATGGTCTCTTCTTTGCTGGTGATACAGCCCAGACCATCTCCGTCGGTAGCGCTTTTCGCTTTAGCGAGCTGAAAGCCTTTTTATATCGCTTAGAGGTGACGGAAGGTCGATGTTCTTGGTCATATCGTTTCTGATGGTAGCCTTACCTCACCATAGAGAGAGGATGCCCATGTCAAACGCGGAGGCCGTCCACCCATTGATCCACATTTCTTCCAGTTGTCAACGAATTATCGCAGTCATAGTGGCATAGTAAATGCTGCAGCGTTCATCGTCAGCCTCCTTGACTCTTACTTCAAACACTCAATCGACTCCTTGGCTCCAGAGGTTGCGCACGTAGATGTATGCGAAACGGCCACTTCAATTTACACTTCATACTAACGCTTCCTCCGTAGGTGACCACCCATAAGCCACTCTTCTTTTCTGGAATGAGAAATCAAGCCGACTTCCTAAGGCTGATCTCAAATAGCAGCAGTGGCAGGGTAGAGCTTGGAGCACACCAAGGTGAGGTATGACTCGTCTCTTTCGCAGCCAACAAACGGGCTCATAAAGAACGTTTCAAAGTTATAATTGTCCGTGACGATAAAGCCGCCGATGCTTTGAAGGCTGCTATAGGTCGGGCTGGGGTGGTGTTGTCAGTTGTCCCAGTTAGAGATTCCGTTCCTGCGCGTTGACTTCTTTCTGTCTCACAGGACGCTATATGAGAGCAAGGGAATGGAATTCAACGACGTAAGCCTGACCTTTTAACTCGTCGCTTATGTTCACATTCTCTTGGAAGGTCTTGTTGTACAACTTCTTCACGGATTCACCCGCGGCAGACACGGATTGGAGAGCTATGCTCTTTGCCAAGCAGGAGAACAGACACTTTAATTCACGCAGGCACTCTATTCTACAAAGTGAATTAAAGTCCTTCTATGTCGGCTTGACGCGAGCAAGAGAGCGTGTCTGGATCTGGGAAGAAACCTATCACGGTTATGATATGGAGGTAATGTAAAAGCGTTTATGGTCTCGTTCCGTCCTAATGTTACCTTCTAGACCCTTTTGGTTACCAACGACCTTGCGGCATCACACAAAACTGGGGGAGTAGTTCCACAGCTCGCCAGTATGTATCAAGGGCCTCCCGCACGTTTCTATTTATTCACGCGATCCGGTAGCTACAAGCGTCGCAGACGAATGGGCCGAACAGGCAAAGGAATATTTCTCAAAAAGTAAATATTTGGAGGCCGAATTTTGCTTTAGAAAAGCGGAAATGGGGTGGTGGGCGGATGTCGCACAGGCCTATGAACATCGTCAAGAAGCACTTGGACTGCCAGAGAAGCAAACCGACCGGTTATCAATCTTACTCCAGGTTGCTCAGACGTTCGATCGTTTGGCTCAAGAAGCAGACCCCAACGAGGACTACGAAAGCATTCGTCTCTTATTCTCCAATGCGGCTGACTGTTACATTATCATCCCGGAGCACGAACCTGCGGCACTCGCGTTTCTCCGAGCCGGAAAATACAACCAGGCAGCATATCACTATCGTATGGCGGGGAAGTTTGACGAGGCGGTCGAAGTCGTGAAATTCCACAACGTTGACCGCGAGCTCGCCGAAAATGTAACATACGCAGCCAAATTTGTTTTTGCGGGTAGACAGGATGTACCATCACTGCAGTAAGTTGGCTCTTGGCTTTAGGCAAATCATTGGCTAACAATCCCATAGCAAAGCTTGGAAACTTTGCGCTGGCAAGGAGGAGTTCCTCGAGTTTCTGCAAGACAATGGGTTTGAGGAACAGCGTGTCAACTTCTTGGATAGCATCACGGATTACGAGGAGTCCGCGCAGTTACTCTGGGACTCTGGTGACTACGTGTCAGCTGTACAACGCTTCCGCCAAGCACGCTCGCCTTCGGCACGTCGGAAAGCCACCGCATGTCTTTTGGATGGAATAAGGGCAGAGATCCCATTTGCGACTGGTTACCTAAATCCGCCAGACAACCTCTCAGAGCTATTCAGCCTTATTGACAAGTCAGAAATGTCCATCGACGAAGCGGATGAAGTAAGTCGATATAAAGTCGTCTTTTCCGATTCGCTGACCAAAAACCTTTCTAGGTCGGCATGTTCCGTGCTGTTATATGCCTTCAAACTCAAGACCTCGAGCAACATGCCTGGAAACACATTGAAGCGGAAAACGCTCGATGTGCTCTTCTGGCCTTGGATGCTTGGACCCAGACGGAAGCGCCAGGGTCAATCGAATCCGCGACCGCCGACCATGTAGCCGATGTCCTGCTGCTTTGTCAGCAGTACGGATCGGTGATCAACTTTGTTGTTCGGGACGCTTATTTCATTGATGATCCGGATATTCTGACCCTTTTCGGCATCTCTTCTACGGAGCAAGCAGTCGAACCGGAGTCTCAAGATATCACGTATCAACGCATTGTCCAACCTCGGTCCTTCATTTTCGCAAAAGCATCCACCTCGAAAACCCGCGACTCGAAGCCAGAGAGTCAACTTGATCCGATTACTCTTTCGAAGAATGAGGTTGATGACCTGATTCGACGTACCCTTCTAGAACGGTTGAACGCCCTCATCGA
>WSUI01000158.1:32548-47541 GCA_019633595.1 Tulasnella sp. UAMH 9824 | reverse complement strand
GCATCGAAGCGTCAAAGGATAGCTGAGCAGCCAGTAGCTGGGCCATCGAACATAACAGCTGCCCCAAATGTTTTAGCCCAGGTTAGCAGAGTCGCGATCTTTAGCATGAACCGTGCCGCTCACCCTTTTACTACAGGATCCGTTGAAGCAAACCTCTCTTGTAACTCGACCCACCGACACCCAAATGAAGGTCAACATCACGTATGAGGACATGATGGCACCTGTGGTCGGCCCTGAAAACCCGTTCGGAGAGCGGCGGTTCTTAAACCAGAATACTCTTGCTGGTGAGGATCATGTATTCGCTTTGGCGTAAACCTTGTATTAAATTCTACGCTCTAGGCCACGTCGAGGAACAGTCCATGTCGGAGCACGCGTTCAAAACTCAATATCTTACCCATCACATCCTCGGATATTCCGCCAACCCGTCCAACGATCCGTCTGCCCCTCGAATCATCGGGTCCGTGGAGAAAGCAGAGGCTAACGGCTTCGCCACCATCGATGCCCAACGAACATCGAGGCAAACCAAGAAGGAGCTCAAGCGAAAACGGAACGGGAAAAAGGGAGATCTGGATGTTGTCGAGGGAGAAGGGGCGTACGTAGGACCTTGGGGTGGTTGGGAAGGCGATGGAGCGGGTGTGCCTGTGGGGCCAGAACCGACGGAGGAGGACGAAGAAGAGGATGAGGAAGAAGCCAAGGAGGCTGCGGCGATCAAGTCGAAGGCGAAAGTGAAACGCTCCGTGTTTGGCCAGGAGACGTCCATCTTCCATGGAAAGAGCCTTACCGATTACCAGGGACGGACGTATATGTCTCCTCCTCTGGCCGTCGCGCCTCATCTTAGTCAGGAAGCCGGCGCTCAAGAAACGTACATTCCCAAAGTGTGCGTCCATACATGGACAGGCCATACCCAAGGTGTTTCTGTCATTCGCACTTTCCCCGGTACTGGACACTTGCTCCTGAGTGGAAGCATGGATACGAAGATCAAGGTGAGTTCCGAACCTGAAGTCGCTCCGAATTTGGCAGTCAGACTCATTCCTTTGTTAGCTATGGGACGTGTACCAGGAGGGTAACTGTCTACGGACGTTCATGGGCCACCACAAAGCCGTGAAAGACGTGACGTTCTCGAATGATGGCCGCAGGTTCTTGAGCTGTGGTTATGACCGGCAAATGAAGCTGTGGGATACAGAGACCGGTAAGCATTGTGGTCATTTATTCGTCGTTATTTCTATCTGAGCATTGTCACTATAGGTCAATGTTTGAAGGCGTTCTCAAATGGCAAGATACCTCATTGCATCCGCTTCCATCCCGATGAGGACAAACAAAACATATTTTTGGCTGGCATGTCGGATAAGAAGATCATTCAAGTGCGTTCCAATACCTCTCAAATGTGCATCCCTTCCTAACAATAAAATCCTCATATAGTACGACATGAACACAGGGGAGATCACCCAAGAATACGACCAACACCTGGGTCCTGTCAATACGATCACGTTCGTCGACGAAAACCGGCGCTTCATTACGACGTCAGACGATAAGACGATGCGTGCTTGGGACTTCGACATTCCTGTCGTTATCAAGTACATTGCCGAACCAGACATGCACTCTATGCCCGCTGTCACTTTGCACCCTAGCAGTACGTTTCCAACAAGTCCTGGTGTTCTTTAAATTTCTGTAGCTGACCGGACCTTGCCTCATCCAGAGAAATGGTTAGCAGCCCAGTCCCTCGACAACCAAATTTGCATATACTCCGCGGAAAACTTCCGTCAAAACCGGAAAAAGCGCTTTGCTGGTCATACAATTGCCGGTTACGCATGTCAAGTTGGCTTCTCGCCCGATGGCAAGTGGATATCAAGCGGCGACAGCGACGGAAACGTTGTCTTCTGGGATTGGAAGACTGGCAGGATTAAGAGTCGGTTGAAGGCCCACAACAAAGTGGTCATCGCCCATGAGTGGCTGCCGCATGAGACTGTAAGTTTCCTAGCATGATATTCGCTGATTAAGCGCTCATCCACGCCAAATTTCTCGACTCGTAGTCCAAGGTCATAACGGCATCCTGGGACGGTCTAATTAAGTTATGGGTGAGTCTCTCTTTCCACTCAAGTCATTGAGCTTTAATAACCGTTCACTGATGCCCGGTCCCCGTCCTTAGGATTAATGCTCGGGATGTACGATATTGATTACACCGCACGTGTACCTATCTACCTAGCTCGTCCGTCGTGTATGCACTTCCCCGACGATGTCCGTCTCTGCAAGTATTCTGTTTAGCTGTCCCGTGACAGCCCAAGCCGTCGCCATGAGAGCCGAAAATCGCCCGTTGCCACGGAAGGAACCTGGTAGCTAGCTCCTAACAATTCCCGTCCGCCCTAACGGGCAAGGATAGTGGGGTGAAGTGGTCGTGGCTTGGCGATGTTATGCCGAGGGCGTCCTACAACAAACGTCAACAACAGCTCCAGGTCTTATGTCGTCTATTCCTGAAGGAGACCTTTTCTCTCGGCCTGATCCTTACTCCGGGGTACCGTCAAATCTTCCGCCATCATTATGCCTATACGCATATGGAGCTGTCATGGAGGCGCGCTGTTCGGCGGATGAGCCTTTGTTCCTCCTGAAGACAAACGCAACATACACCGTACCTCGGTAGCTTGACAATCCCTCTCCCCCCACCTTCAGAGACAGTGTAAATACTGCTCATAGACAATGGAAGAGAGAGTGACCTGGTGTATGATACGGTAGATCTTGCCGGAGCGCCTTGCGCCTTATGAGCTTGAAACTCGGGACAAAGTCGACGGCCGACATCCTCCACCTCCCGTCCCCCGGAACTCTCAATATGCTTGGCTTATGTGCTATTTATCTGATGCCCTACTATGTTTACCGGCAATTATCTCAACTAATTTTCGGATTGGCAGCAGCGGTGGTGATCGCCTGGCTTGTGGCTCTCGTTGTTCGCTATCGCTGTGGACAGTACCGACGCCCACCCAGCATCGAAATCCCGGCTGCTCGTTCGCCTACTCTTCCACCAGAGCTACTTAACACCAAAGGTACAGAATGCCACTCTTCAACAAGGTCACCAGCACAGCCAGCACGCATTTCTCCGAGTCCGGCTCGTAACCCTCGAGGCCTTGGGCTTCCTATATACAGGCCGATAGAGCGACCAGTACCAAAATACCCCCTTACACAACAAAGCTTCCGCGAAATGTTGGAGGAAGATAGCCCAGAGGAGGAGCTCGTTGTAGGAGAAGGTCTTGACAGAACTTCGTGCACCGTCCTGAATGGAGAATCCACTAGAGAAGGTCAGTCACATTGAACTCCTCAATCAACCCCTGTCGACTAAAATTCTTGCTCATTTTGCTCAGAATTTCTTCCAGAAGCCTCTCACGAGAGCGGAAAGCAGCTACCGACTCCACCTAACCGAGCGTTCACATTCGATGAAGAGCTCCCCGAGACTTCAGAGGGTAACATGCATTGCCAACCACTCGTCTTCCTTCGTGGCCATATACTTACCAACACCATGCGATTAATCAAATAGATGTTACTTACGAAACGTGGCGCAAAGTGTTTAGAGCTAAAGTCAAGAGAATGCGCCTTCGAGTGGCGGCTCAGTCGCCAAGTCGACGTTCTGGGTATCGAGCAGAAGGTGCCGAGGAAGCTTCGAATTTTGAAAGTCACGAGGTAAGTCATAACTGGCCTATATCTGAGTCAAGCTAACGTCGGAATTGCCCCGTGTCGCTGCCAGACGTCCACTCCAGCGGCGTTTGCATGGAACGGCAGCCCGGCGGAATCTCGTCAAGCAACAGCTCCCACATGCCCGCCAAGTGTTTTCAGACATCAGTTTGGTTTCAGGGACCCGGAAAAATTGCCCCAATTTACAGATCACCCTCCTGTACCCACCCTGCAGGAAGACGTCGAGATGATCGAAGAAGGCGACGATGGGCCTGATTGCCCGGTCCCCCATCTCCAAGGCCCGACCCCGGGGAGCTTAATGGGGATTGGTCATGTTAATATTGTTCCTGACGTCGATATGGACTGCAACGAAATGGGCTCGCTCACTGGTATCCCTCCCCCGGAGACATGGATCCAGTCGAGCGAACAGATGCCACTCCCTCCCGAACCTCAATGCGCAAGAAATGTACTACTACAACAAACCATGAGCTCTCTCGCTGCTTTTCCACCTGAGGCTCTGCTCGTAAACCCGCGGAAGGACTCCCCGTATATGGACATCGATGTGGCCGACGTGGAGATGTGGATAGAGGTACGCAGTACACGTCTTCGCTCGGCATTCATCTTCTCTAGCGCTTAATTGTTCTTCCTCATTTTCACTCTCCATTCTTGTTTTGGTGATAGGACCGGGAAGTAGGCATCCAGAATGCGTCTTCCGCGTCCGGACTGCTTCAGGCTGCGCCCGAGGCTCTTTGGAGCACAGAGATTCCATCCCTTACATCCAAAATTGATGAGATGCCCGGGCTGCCACTACCAGTGATTGCTCTGCATCTGCCTCAAGAGCCCGTGCCTTCACCCCATGGGTTGCAACTACACCTTACGGAATCTTCTTCATCTGCACAGATGCAGAAACTTCCGTTGATACGGTTGGATTCGGCACCCGATATTTGTTACCCTCTTGGTTTAGAGCAACACCTCCAGCCGGTGCTGGAGAAATGTCCGCCATTGCTTGCTTCAAATCCGTCACGTGAGCATGGCGGCATTTGTATCCCGCCAACGACGCCCCCGCCGGCGCCAGCCTCATCACGGCAACCCCTCGACAGAGGCGTTCCTGTTCGAGTTAATGCCATGCCCGCCGATTCTTTCGACGACTTGCCGGCGCTCTCATTTACGCCGAGCACCACTGGTCGATTGGCCTCGACAGGGCCATGGGACCTCAGCCGACTACCCACTCCTTTAACCAGCACTGGACCTGATGTCTCACTCTTCCCGAGCCCTGGAGTTGCCCCGGTCAGTGTCGTTTCTGGTCTTTCGACACGACTGACTGTGCAAAGCTGACGTTTTCCCCACATATAGGAAGGAAACACGGACAGTATCCCAGATGTAGATGCCGAAACGTTTCTGGCAGAGGCAATCAAGGGACCGCCGGTTACAAGACAGCAAACCGGCCCAGCGGTCGGTATTGATATCGGTTTCGTGAACCTAACTGGTGATGATTTTGCCTCGTACGAGGATGTTGCTGGAGAAGGAGATGACGACTATGAAGATTCGAGTAGCGACGAAGGTTGGGAGGAGATAATCGGGCCCTCGCCGCTGGGATTGGATTCACAACAAGTGCCTTTAGTGCCCACAACCGCTGTACCTGGAGAGGAGTTGGTGATTACGTTGGAATTGGAAGGGGAAGAGCACGGCTGAGCCGTTTAGACTGAAGGTGGACTAGTGCCTCGTAATGCCGCTGAGGCTAGCACGGAGGCCGCTGCTGTCTGAGTGAGCGGCTGGGAAGATCCAGGCTCTAATTCCGCCGCCATTCACAAGGTGGGACCGCTCGGGGCCGAAGAAGAAGTCGCGACGTTCCCTCGGGAAAAGCCAGGCTGTCGGATTCGCTTGGCTCTCGCCCAACAACACTGCAAAATACATGATTTCCCTGTCTTCAAATGACTACTAAGTGCCTCTGTACGATATTTACCAATCATCTGGTGCAACGACACGCACCAGTCTTGTGTTTCTTGAAGAAGACCTTTACATGGTGCGCTGCAAAATGTCGTCATGAGGAAATTATGATCGGTCTCGGACCTCCGTGTCATGTCCGTGAGAACCTCGTTCCACCATGGACTGTGACTTTCTTTGAAGCCCAAGTGAGCTGAACACTCAAAGTCAATATTTCCAGCCAAATTGTCCTTACTGAATGCCAACGTAATATCACTATCACAGCCTCTAGCCCAGGAGTCCTCGTCCAAACCCCATCTGGTTGGACCTCGACTTATCAAATTCTGCAACGTGGATCAATCCCATATCCTCATCGAAAGCAACATTTCCTTAGTTTATAAGGCGATTTTACTTCTATTTGTGTCCCTTTCCCCTCAACAGTCTCAACCGGAGATGGTAACGCTCCCCGTGCAGGGTCCTCGCTTTGCCCTGGTTTGCCACCTCCGGAGGGTCTCGGCGCACGGGGCCTGGAGTCCGGCTTTCTTTGGTTTCTGGTGGATCCCGGTCGCCATTCTCGGGAGGGGAAATCCCTATAAAAAGGACTAAACCATTCCTTGATATTCTGACCCAAGTATCCGGCTGGCCGAGTTTCTGGGTGTCGGTGCCTGGTTGGATTGCTGCGACCTTCGATTTGAAAACGGATTGGGAGGTTTTTTTTTCGATCGTTCCCGTTCCCGTTGCCGCCGCCGTCTCCCACTCTTCTCGCATTCGTGGCTGCGGCTTGGCAAAGCCAAACTTCCAGCATCTCTGATCTTCCCGTCGGGCGCCCTTGAGACGCATATAAGGCCGGCGTTCCTGTGGCAAATTCTAAAGTTTCGCCCCCTTTCCCCCCACCCGCTTCGCTACTACCTTGCTACTCCTCTTCAGTTAGTTCGTGACTTGGGGCAATAACAATGGCCACTTGGGACGCGATTCCTCAGCCAGAGGTGAATCCGCGCCATAAACCACGCCACCAGCCTTCTACTAACCGCGTTATGCAGGCATCTTTGGCGCCGGGAGAACCTCGCTCCGTGAAAGAGGTACTCTTGCCCGCAGCAGGTTCCGACGCCGCGACGGGAAATGAATCTCCGCTTTCCTCATCCAATTCTCCCTCCCCGACTCTCTCCCCTCGTCTATCCGATTCGCGGTCGGCGGTGTCGTCGGACCCCAACACCCCTTCCGTTCCGTTCATAAATCTACCCACCAAGAGTTCGTTACCCGACGGGGAATGGCTCGCTCAAACCTTGAATCCAAGCCACCCTATTCACCGACTTCCGATTGAGCTTCTTGTTCTCGTGTTTCAGCTGGGAACATGGGCGGATCCAGCCACATTTCCGACGATCATCTCTCAAGGTTCGTTCACTAGCTCCTTCTGAGTCTCTGGCGCCCATCTCATGCCCGAGCTGTTCTTCTGTGAAACCAGTGTCCCCGGCCTGGCGTACCCTTGCCCTTTCCACCTCATCTCTTTGGACCTACATCAACCTTTGCGGCTCGGATCCATATGCGAAAGCCCGCCTCTGGATCTCTCGCGCTCTCTCATCGTCCTCCCTGTCAACTCTCCACATATCACTTGACATGTCGGAAGGCTTTGACCCAAGTCCAGGAGAAATGCAGGAAGCCATGGCCGTTCTTCTTCCCTATATCGAACGTTGGGGAAGCTTTTCGGTTCACGCCGATCCAGATGCGCTACAGACCTGCTTGGAGATCCTATCCTCCTTGCCTGAAACGCTACGAGCAAAACGGTTGAAACACCTTCGGATTGAGAGCACGGAGTTTGATGCCGAAGAGCAGTGGAACAACCTCTTCAATGATGATCTCCCTGCCCTGGAGAGTATTCGGTTAGCGGGTGTCAGTGTACCCTGGAATGGACCTTTGTTCATGGAAGGGGTAGGGCTGAAACACTTGCATATCGGAATGTTTGGAGAAGACTCTCCTGGCGCACCCTCCCTCGTTGAATTCGTTGCAATCCTGACCCGGAATGCGGGCACGCTCATCTCACTGACCGTGGACGAGTCGAACATCACCCACGACGGCTCAGATCCGGAGTTGGAAAAAGAATTGGTCCTGCCGAACTTGGAGAGACTGCAGATGACACAGTTGGACCGCGACGTATACTTTTGGATGGTGCGTCGCTTAAGATGTCCGAAGGTGGTGGATTACACGGGAAATCCGGGGCAACACGACATGGAATTCACCGCCATGGTCCAGAAGCAGTCTCGAAGCAGTCCGTTCCCTAATGTCAGGCGGCTGAAAATCCAGTACAGTGAGTGCCTTTCTGAGCCTTCGCTTTAGCGGTATCCCGAGCTGATCCAACACCTCGTGAAACCGTTGAATAATCTTTACAGCTGCGGTCGGAAAAGGATATGTAATTTTGGCAAAGATGTTCAGAATGCTAAGAAAGTTGGAATCGGTGGTGTTTTATCAATGTATTCTTTGCCCGGCTGTTACCGAGGGTGAGTCCTTTGCGCCAAGGTACTTTTGCTCCGCCGTCGACTGATTCAGACCTTCTCCATCGAAGCTCTCGTTTGGGATCCGAACGAACCTAGTGCACTTGCTTTGAAAGAACTCACTTTCGTTGCAACTCAGGGGTTAAGTGCCGAGGTGCTGACTCGGATTGTCAAGTCGAGGAATGAAGCTAGACAAGGTGCGGAAGAAAACGGCGATGAGCGACCAAATCCTCCAAAGCTGGAAAAGCTGGTTCTCAGAGGGTGCCCTGTGCATCTTACCGACGAAGAAATGACGTACCTTAAAAGTTTCGTTGCGGAAGTCGAGTGTAGTGATTTCGTCGAGGTGAGCATCCCTTACTTTACTTATCCCGTCAGGGCACTAAGAATGCCTGGATCGCTTCCAAAGCCACATGAAGGATGAGGGGCCGATCAGGCATTTTGGACTCTTGATCGATCTATATCGTTCAGGGTTACGGGTCAAGAGACTTGACGCAAATAGCTTTGCCTCAAAATTTCAAAAGTTGAATCGAATTGCGGGAACTCCTAACCTAATGGTTGTCTCGCGTGGGCGGGAGCCCAAGGCGCCTCCCTACCTTGGAGACTTGTATCGAAGTCCAAGTTGGATTCCCGCACTCTGGTAATCAGTTCAATTGTCAGGATGCCTCTGCATATCATAGCCTTTGTTGTAGGAGTCTATGTACATCAATTTATCTATCTCTGACCACTTGGTTGGAAGCTCTCGAGGCTAGAGTCGCGACCAGCCACTGGGCAGTATCGCCTGTCGGCTGTCATATATATATCCATCCTGCTAACCCGCCATACCGGTCAGGATCTACTATCTCCATCACTAGCGTTGTAAGCCTCTTCCGATTATTTCGGAGCTGACAACTGTCATTCATCAGAGTTTTCACAAGGTTTGTCTAGGATGCGTGTCACCGCGGGGATTTCATACCGACCTGTTTTCGAATACGTGGGCCGGGTGGCCGAATGGCGACCAGAGCCCTCTTATCCCTCATTCAAACTTCACTTCTGGGCAGGGCCTGGTGAGGGATCCCTTATTTCAGCATCCTGGCGATGTGGTCAGCTGGTTAATTCATAGAGGGGATTGAAGCTCATAGGACCAGTACCTTGGGAAAACCAGTTCCCTCGTTAGCCTCCGAGCCACTTCTCGAATGATGAGCCCTGTAGAGATGGCATTTGGGTTAGGAAACAGTAGTTATTCATCTTAACGGCTAGGCCTACGGGTGCATTTCGCCCAGCATTCGTGGTGAGGCGACAGGAGAATCGACCATTCTCGATGGATCTTTCCCCCATTCACTTCCACACGCCAGGGCAAATACAGGGGATGAATCTGACCGTTCAATAGACACTCCGAAGCCTTTGCTCTTCTTCTCTTGGGCCCTTTTCTTTTCATCATCATGGACGGCCTGGTCGGGCGGATCACCCAAAAGCGGAAGAAACAGGTCGATGGTGTTGGCTCTGGTCTGCGGAGTCCGTACAAGCGACGGATCTTCAGGGGGAATGTGTGTGGCTGTCGAGTCTTCTGGCAAATGGGCCATGGGAGGTTGGTGCAGAGGTAGGCTGAGATGGATGAGGCAAGACGGCGCCAGTTGGTGACTCCACGGACCGACGGGAGACGCGCGGGGTCTCTGCCGGAGAACCTGAACACGTGCAGCGGAGTTTGTCGTATCATTGCTTAAATTCACCGCATTGGAACGATCAACATGGTGCATAGTCAGAGTTCCAAGTTAAGACCCATAACAACATCAATATTTCCTAAGATTGTCCAAACAATAAAACCGAGATAATAATCATAAGCGAATCAAGTGTTCAATGGCAGGAGATGGCCACCTATTAGGCACTGCTTAAACCAGCTAATGGTACCAATGGCGGGCAAGTCTTGGCCCGCAGTGTCTTTCTTGAACGCCGCCACCTTTTCGTCGTTGACTACAATGTGGTCGTAGGTGGACAAGTGGCGAGACGCCTTCTTATGATCTGCAACCAGTTCGACACTGGCGGCACCGAGAGCGCACATCATTTGCACGTATCGTGATGGAACATTGGGATCCGAACCCCTTCCCTGAAAGTCTTTGTATTAGCTGTGATCAAATCGGATTCCCAACCCGAGACATACCCTAGGCGAAAGAAGGATGCAGAGAACCTTTAGCTCATGCCATGGACGTCGGATGACGCTGCTTCTGAAAGGATTATGAAGCAGTTGCAAGTCTCTTGACCATGCAGAATCCCACAGCTGCGATACTTCGGCGTTGAGATGGTCCGAGCGTCCAGCAGCCAAGAGGTACTGATGCCAGGTATTGCCGGTCTAGGTTTGAAAGAATTAGTGGCACGAAAGATATACGCATACTATCAATGGCTTACCCCTCCGAGACAATCGGTAATCCACTGAGTCGAAACACACGGTACGCCGAGTGCAAGAGCCATCAGGTACTTGACGGTTTGTGTCGCTTTGTCCGCTAGCAGAAGGAGGTTGGTAATGCCTGGCTTGTTGAGAACCCATTTGATGTCCTTCCGGCCAGAGATGTTCCCGTGCCCCTCTATAGAGTACACTTCATCCCAGGTATTGGCGACATAACCCCCGTATCGCTCGATGTCCTTCTTCAGCTTCTCCTTCCGCGCGTCTGATACCCCAGAATCCGGGTGATGTGTGATCACGAAGGCGATTCCAGAAAACAAGCTACGGCTCTCCGGACCCCTCGTCGCTGCACGTCCACCTTGCTGGCGTTGCGCAGATCCGGGCAGGGCGTAGTGGACACGGCGCGCGGATGGTGGAGCGTTAGCGGCGGGTTTGGGACCTGGCGTTGCCAAACTTGCTTCATTCGAATTGGTTCCCGTGTTCGTCGAGAATGAGTTGATTTCGGCAAGCTCGACGTCTTCAATTTCCAGCCTGCGGTCGACCCATTGACGCTCCACTTCCTTCTCGGAAACCCGAAGGTTCTTGCTCTCTATCGTCGCCTCCTCTTGGGACCCATTTCGATGATTGATAACCACATCAACGCTCCATTTACCCGCCACACCCCAGCCGGTGATATCTGTGACTTTTGCGATTTGTCTCGCCTTGCCATTGACAATCAGCATATCCCCAACCCTCAAGTCCCCTCGACGCATCTTCGAGACATCCACTTCCATGGAATCCCCATCATCGAACAAGACCGTGAATCTTGCACGATTGCGAGTATTCTGTGCAGTCACCCGACCGGGATAGAATGAGCGGTCGGTCCATCGAGCGAATACGCGGCTGGTGGGACCCAAGGAGGTTCTTTGCTTCTTTGCTGATCGCCTAGTGCTGGTAGTAGAACCTGGAGTAGTTGGCCTTGCCGAGCCTGCCCTGGTTCTGGAGCTCGACCGCGTTACCCTGCCTCTCGTAGAACTTGAGCCTCTTCCACGACTTGCAGAACGGCCTCTGGTGGTTGAGCCGCGAGAGGACGGCCGAGGGGCTGGCAGGGGTGTTTGGGGCGAGTCGACATCCATGTCGGGGGTCTCCTGAGAAGGTTCAGCCTCCTCTGCGACGGTATCGGGAACGGCCACCCGGGCTTGAGGTGCGGGTGCAGGGGTTCTTCGAGGAGAAGACCGAGGTCTGCCGCGAGTGGGTGACGACATGGGACCTTGGCCTGCAGCATCTTGCATCTCTTCATCTTCGTCTTGGGGAGGTACATCGATCGTAATCCGGCGGCGCTTCCTTCCATCATCCCTCTCAAGCTTTGCCTTTGAATGATATTGCCGAGCGGGAGTAACTTCTTTGTTAAGTCGTCGACGAGTGTTGGGTGAGAATGAAGGTTCGTCCGAAGCACCTTCCTGTTGTGGTGTAGCTGCTCTCTCCGTCGCTTCTTGCTCCATTTGCTGTAACGTGCGTTTACGGGTGTTCGGTGGTCCAACGGGTGCCTGTTGGAAGGGGCGCAATGGCGGATTTGGGGGAAATGCTGGACGAGAAGTTCGGGGAGCATTGGTGGTGCCGGCGATAACCGCTGCCAGGGGGCGCTCCGGCGAGCTCGCCGAAGAAACAGGATGAGGCTGTCGGCGAGTTGGTGAAGCACCCGCTCTTGGTCTAGTTGGAGAGCTTGAACGAGGTCCAGGTAATCCAGGATCCGATGGCGGCTGAGGGGTCGCAGCGATGATATCCTCATGCCCACGACGTCCGATTCTCTGTCCGAGCCCAGCGCTTGGCCCAGTTGGAAATCTTGGTGGTTCGGGAACACCGAGTCTGGGTCGAAGGGCACGAAACGGCGGGAAAATGTTGGGTTTCGGTACCATCTGCGGTTGCGCGCTTCGTTCAAGCCGAGGTGGAGGAGCCAAAGGAGTGACGTTCGGATTCCGCGTGGGCGTCAAGGCTGGCCTTCTCTGTGGCGAGGTAGTCGGCTCAGGGACAGAGGAAGAGTTGGACTGTTCACCATTTCCGCTCCCACTTCCACTTTCTCCAAAGTCTAGACGCCTCGATACGACAGGCACATCCACTGCGCTTCCTGGAATGTTATCGCTCCCCTCGATCGACACTCCTTGCGGGTCTTGAACTGTGAAGCGCTCACGAGCTTGTTGCGCAAGCGGATGCTGGCTGTCTTGGACTTCACCGGGTTGGGTTGGGGTCACGTCCATCGGGACTTCAAACACCGGCCTATGATGCGGGTTTTGTGGAGGTGTGGCAGGCGGTGGCGCAGCAGCAGCAGCGGCGGCGGCGGCGGCAAGACGTCTTCTGGTCTCCTCAGACGATTCGTATGTCAAGGGAGTCTCTCCCCTCGGCCCTTCTGCGGTAACATAGGAGAGTGCAGATTGAGCCTGACCAGGATTTGAGGGGTTGCTAGACCTTTGGGATTCGGTCGAGGGTACCGATGGGACTTTTGCGTTGAAGTCGAAGCCGATGGAGTCGCGGGGCAATTTAGATCGATTACTAGATCCTGAAGTATCGGATGGAGTCGCTCCGATGATAATGCTGTCCGAGCCTATCGCAGGGGCTGCAACGATTGCCGAAGGTCCTTCGACGGACATTTGCGACATTTGCGACGACAGTTGCTCCTCCTCCTCGTCGACGGACGAGACGACTTGTTTCTCCTTTCCCTTTAGGGTTGAAGGGCGAACGTTTCGGGAGGCAGGAGCCATGTTGGAATTCCGATCTTGAAATGCATGCCGCGCGCGAGGAGAAGTCTGAGGGACAGCAGGCGCCGGAAATGTGGTGTCCTGGCCGCCACGTGTCGCGCTGGTAAACGGAGGATCGGTTTTTGTAGGCGTTGATCGTTTCGGAGGGGAAGTCGGGCGTCGGGGCGAGACCGGACGACGTGGTGAAGGTGGGCGGACTGCAAGCCAAAAAAAAAGAGGGGTGCTCAGTGTACGTTGTCAAAGGGACATTGATGGGTCTGGGTATCACATACACGATCCTCCGACCCCAAGATGCCTTTCAGTTTCGGTCTCGAACGGTCCGCTGCTGCTCCCGCCTTGCAATCTTTGTATTGGCATGGCTAAGCCTTGGGCGTCATCGCTTCGCAACCATCGCTCTCTTTCCTCGGCAGCTGTCAGCCTCAGGAACGAGTCTTCAGACTGGGACGTGGTTGATGGTCGAGGGCGAAGAGCAGTAGTGGGCGTAGTCGCTGGTCGTCCGCGGCGTGCTGAACGTGCTGAAGACCCTGAAGGGTGACGAGAATGGCCTTGTGTACGGGCGGGAGTGCTGGGCGGAAGGTTGCTACGCATTTGCAGGTCGCGCTGAACTGGTGGTTGCGACTTGGCTCTTGGCTGCGAGCTTGTGCTCGAGGTGTCTGGTCCTGTCGTAGTGTCGTCCTCGGGCGTTGGTCGACTCCTGTCCTCTGGTGGTGCGGTTCCGCGGTGTCGTCCTGCACGAAACCACAGAAAAATCAGCGTCTCGGCACGTAAAACTATCCTTGGACGTAAAGTGCGAGCCTACCTAGGGGCCGGAGACGAGGATTCTGCTGCTTCTTGGCAGATGCGGATCGGGCGATTCGCAGAGTTGGATTCTGGACTGGTGGCGCTTGGGGAGAGTTGGTAGTGTCTGAGGTCACTGGCGGGTGGTGCGAGAGAGGCGACGCCGACGAGGACGATTGATCAGTAGGGGCGACGATGCCGGCTGTCGTAGTAGCTTTTTGTGGGCTGGTAGTAGCGACAGATAAAGGGACCGTTGGCGGTCCCGACGCGGGAGAATGGCGGCCAGAGGACGGTGTGGGGGGCAGTGGATTCTCCTTTGATGATTCAGAGACGTCGTCGAGGTCGACGAGCGCGTCTGCGCCTTTGTGGTGCTGAAGGGTGAAAGAAGAAGGGAAACGCGACGAGGAGGTGGGGAAATGCGGTGTCAGGGAGGCACAACGCGTGCACGGATTGAGTCACATGGTCGTGTTTTCGGGATACGGAAGAGAAAAAAAAAGTCACCTGATCTGACGGAGTTACGTCGGTACCGAGACCGAGGGCGTCCTCGCCGTGGTGCGCATCGCCGGCGGATGGGTGCGTATTGCGATTGGCGTCTGCATAATGCCTCGAGGATGCGTGAGGGGCGTCTGGAGGGTGTCCTGGTGCGATGTGGCTGTCATTTGGCTCAGAGTCTTCATTTCCGAGATGGACTAAAGCCCCTCTTGGCCCCAGCAGGGATTCTTCGTCCCCCATGCTGTCGTCCAAGATGGGCCGAAGCGACATTTCGACCATGCCAGACGATTGAACGGGAGACTGAGGCGCCGACGACGCTGGGCCGGGTTGCAATTGGGTTTGAGGATTCATGAGGTTTGCGATGAGCGACGCTTGGTCCAAGGACTCTTCGTCTTCTTGAGACCCCATGCTGATTCGCGAGACGTGTTTTAGCAACGCTGAGCACGCTGAAGCGGGGGAATGGAGACGTACGCGACGCTTGATGGTGTTGCCGTGACGAGCGGCACGATGACGCCGCCTGCTTCCAAGTCGCTGCTGCCCATTACGCGTCTTCTG
>WSUI01000158.1:0-22304 GCA_019633595.1 Tulasnella sp. UAMH 9824 | reverse complement strand
CAATTACGCACCATCATCCTGCTCAACATAGGTGCGCTCCTCGATATCGGTGGCGACGAGTGGTTCGAAGAATTCCCCTCAAGGGTTACCATCCACATCATCGACTCGTCCCGTCCCGTCGATCTGCATAATCTGTTTGGGGGAGCAGGAGCAACGGAGGAGGGCGCCACAGGCCCTAGGGTGGTAGTATGGGACGATGGACACGCCGACAAGTTAACCAGAGAGCGCCTCGCGTTTGATGCTGAAGAGGTTTGAGCCTGCTGCGACAATGGCGACGCGTCTGCTGGGGCTGACTTTTTGACTTGCCTCACAGTTCGGGTTCGACAGCAGTTCGGACGAGGAGTTTGAGGACGAGGAGGAGGATGAAGGGACGGAGGATGAGACAGTGGACTACGAGGAGGATGAAGACGGTTCTAAGAAACGAAGAAGGTCAGCAAGTGACGACGGCCGTCCAGGGCGACGGAGGAGGAAGCGGCATGATGGGGACAATGTACGTTGCCTCCTTGTTTGATGTTAGTACCGTCAAATTGATGCGGTTCGTCCTAGCTTGCTCGGCAGGAGGCCCGAGAGCAAAGAAGAATACACCAACAAGTTCTCCACAATTACTATAGTTCAGGCGCTCACCATGGTCAGAGTGCCGCGGGCGTGGCGTATATCCTCTCTTCGGAGCTCGGTTATGCAGACAACGATTTACTATGGTTTGGCCTGATCTTTTCATGCCACTTCAGCTCGTGATCTCGCTGACCCCTGGCTTAGGTTGGCAATCCTGGGCCTTACCCATCAATACTTGTCAGCAACCATTACACGGGACCAATACGAAGCCTATTACACCATATTTAATAACGAGGTCGGACGACTTAATCCCCCGGTGACCATGGCATCGAAAGGATTTGGCGATGATGCGGGTGTCCAACCCTCAACAGAGCTTCGTTTCCCACTGCTGCGAACATGGAACCTTTACGAAGCCATGTTCCATTCAGGCTATGTGGCCAACAAGCTCGCGATCTGGCAAGAATCTGGGATCAGCAAGCTCAATCGATTACTGACTAAAATGGGGTATGTCGTCCGCCTCCAGCGTGAAGCCCATCTCGCTCACCGTGGACCGCCTAATCCAGCCTTTCTCAAAAACAAGCTCAACAAAGCTATATGTACATGAACTCTGAATTACGTGAATCATTGCCCGATCAACTGGACAATATTGGGGCGGAGTCTGGGCTTATCGAACTATCATATCCTTCATTCACCAAGTCCTATGGGAACGAAATGCAGCGAACGTCCGCTGCAGATGTCCTCGCCGGAGCAGGAGCTCTGTTGGAAGCTGCCAAGGGGGTTCGATTGACAGTAGAGGTCGAAGGAGGGAGAGGCGGTGGAGAGCTTTTTGGAGGAGAGAGAATTTGGGACCTGAGGAAAGAGACGGGTCGGGGCAAGGGGAATGTTCCGCTGCGAAATGGCGATCACGGAAGCTCCGGTTCTGGCCAAGCTTCCAGACCCGGAAATGGTTCGCTGGAAGGTGGCGACGTGGAAGAAAGCGAAGGGACTGACGAACAAATGATCGATGGACAACCGGTCTCAGTTCACAACTTCTGGACTGCTTTTGACGCTCTAGGGAGCAAGTACGTGCCGCTTGAACGATCAGCTTACCCCATCTCGACTTACCGTTTATTACATTTAGTACCTCACTTCTGCGGCAATCTCTTGCGCTAGCAATTTCCTTACAGAGAGCAATCGTCCGCCAAGGGTGTGAGATACTTGGCAAAAAACGCATCCAATTCTTTCCAGACTTTCGCTTCATCAAGATCAACGAGGGACCCGACCTCGCGACCTTTGCCCACCCCATGACTCTGACAAGGCTCGTTTTGTGGCTGATCGAGGCTACCCGTGATCGAATTCCTCTGGTCCATGCCCAACGGCTTCGTGCAGGCAAAGGGGCCAGCCGCAAGTCGTATCCGTATGTGATAGCTTGTCACAATCCTTCGAAGAGGGCATACACCGTCGTCGGTGTCACTGGTGCACCTGAGATTGGTGAGATACGGAGGAAGTAAGTACATTCACGAAACCGCTGGTGGGGCAGGCCAGGCTAACTGCTCACTGCCGCCACAATATAGTCATTTCACGGTAGCTTTCTTGCGGGCAAGGGATCAATCAAGAGCTCGAACAAGGCTCGGAACCTTTCAGACCAGCGTAGTGGAAGTGAACCAGGATGATTTGGCCGAGTTCGTAGATGCGCTCGCTGATGCAGACTCTGATGACGATAATTAGCATAAGATTTCGTTTATACCTTCGGTTTTCTGGGCATTACCACTTATTTATCTGCATGGCCTGTATCTCATACCGTTCGCTTTGTTGTCGCAATCACACTGATCGTAGCCACTAGTCGTGCACTCTACCTGGGCGATCAACGTGGAACTGGTCAATTGGACTTCGAGCCTACGTCCCGGTCCTGTCTAATTCCATCATTGCTCCTTGACATCGTTCGAACGCCCCCTGCCATGCCCCCTTCCCTACTTGCCGCTTCTCTGGGCAGAGAGGCGGGGGAACGGCTGCACACCTCGGAGTAGAATATACACTCACAGTTGTCTTTGCGGAATTTACCTCACTAAACCACGTGATGCGGGCGCAGTGAATAACATCTCTCGCAATGAACCAGAGCCAGAACCACAAGGTACATCGGGTCCGTCCTTATGTCGTGGACTAACTCCTCCCCTGTCATAGGTAGTAGAACCCCGCTGCATGTTCTGCCGGACCCCATATGTGTGGCCGGAGGCCTGCAGCGTATGTGGTGCCAAGATATGCCCAAAGCACCACCCTGAACGCCCAGATGGATGGCTTTGTATCGCGTGCTGCAAGAAAAATAAGATCGATATTCGCGGGGTAAGGGCATTTGGGCATGGTCTTCATACTCCGCACTCATAATTACACCGCAGGATGAATACAATATCATCGGGCCTAAGCACCGAATTTACTTAGTTGATCCACGCCCTCTGCTCGTCATCGTCCCAACGGATACTCGCTTAAATGCGGAGTCACCGAAGCCGGCCATACACTTTCACCTCTGGCCTCGGTTCCAATTGTTTGATGCCCAGGGTCTCCGACTCACACAAATGGACTCGACGGACGATGAGTGGCTTTGCGCAATACAAGAGGCAAGATTGAAGACTGGATAAAAAGCAATGCACTTGGAAGCTAGTTATATGGGTAATGGAAAGCTGTTCCACAGCGCATGAACGTATCGTTTGAGGCATGCACCCAGTGAGCCTGCCATGTTGTCCGTACGCAAGGACCCATAAGTCTGAATGCGCCTGAAACCGACCTAAAATGGAATGGGAACAAGTCCATTAACGCCATGCTTGGACACGAGCTTGTGGAGAAAGTCCCTGATCGCTCACCCGCGGTCGTTTTGATCCGGCGCATGAAAGAGACCGAAGCGTCTGTGGTCACCTCGCACCCCCTGATCAGGTACGAATTTGAAGTACAGCTCGTAACTAGGTCCAACAACCCGTCTAGGAAAGCATCATTCGTCCTCACATTTGTCGGCCAAGTCCGCCCGCTGGATCACACCTTGCCATTGAGCCGCTTCCTTGAACTCGCGGTTTTCGATGACATCGCACCAGTAACCGCTCTTGTCATGTCGTATCAAGGGGCTTATTCCGAACTGCTAAAGGAGTGCTCATCTGTGATTCTTTACCGTACCGGGACCGCGTTCCAAGTTTCGCAGACCAGCACATCTCGTCCGTGGGGGGTCGAACTTGATAGATGCATGCGGTACCAATCCTGTCAACTGGAAGAGGACAGAGGTGTTTGACAAGCTGCAATGCAGGGCGTGTGAGAAGCCGAGTTGCGTGGGGAAGTCCCCGGGCGTTTGCAAAACTGCATCCAGATCTTTCTTCGAGTTCTCTTGGCCGAGACAGCCTCGAGGGGGTGGTGGATTGAACCCAAATACTTTGACCTCCGGCTCAAGGGGTGTAATGAATGCGTAGAGGAGCTGCCCTGACAACTCGGACAACTATTTCCTTATGACGCCAGCTGGCTTGTTTGATGTTTCTGTTGTACTTTTGATTATGAAACAAAAGCCGACTTGATACGACGAAATATGAAAACAAGAGCTGATGCAGCCAACTTGAATTATCCAAACGGGAGTGGTTTTGTCCCATGGCTTGCTTTTCATATGATGAAAGTTGCCATACGCAACTGATAATGGGAGACGGCGAATTGATGGGTTAAGTATAGTAGTAGAGTGCACATGATCGGTACTATTCTACTGATGCACGGTTTGTCAGTCATGTTCCGGGGTAAGGCACACTGAGCCATTGATGGTCTATCGAAATTTGGAGGAAATTTCCGACTAGAATGATTCTCTGTAGAACGGAGCTGGAAGTTCTTACTAAAATGAGGCTCTTGGAAAGGAAGGGATACCGTTATAGACGAACTCGAAGATGTCAGCTGTGACCCTGAGATGGCCTTTCAATGTCACTCCCAGAACTCCTGAAAACCAACAAGACACCCCTCGCTTTGCTACAGCACTGAGCGGTCTGCTGGTGCTAGCGGAAAGGGTCTGAGAGACCATCAAACATGAACACAGGCCAACGTGAAAACCGGGGGCTCAATCGCAGACTCAACCATCGCCAAGAGGGACATATAACATAGTGGTTACAGCCCATTACTCATGGGCATGGATTTCTCTGTATCGTAAATGTTACAATGTGCAATGTCCAAGATTGGTCTGAAGGCATGAATGACAGGCAAAACAGAAAGAGACTGCCACGACACGTGCGGCTTGTATGGAGAAGGAGATGGTAAGAATACAAGAGTAAACTTCTATAATGCAGCTCCTCAAACCAGGAAGATTTAATGCAGCGAATCGAGCCGGATTTGCGAGATCACTCGAGAGACGTCGTCCATGACGGATGCATCGGCGTCGTGATCCGTCTCAGCGGCGGGTTGTTCAATGGCGGAAGAGAGAGATAGGGAAGATGAGGACGAGGACAGGGAAACCTGAGTCCTCGGTCGGCTGTAACTCAGGTGGTGTTGATGTCCGTAAGAGGGAAGACTATACGTTGCGTTGGGAAACGAGTAGTGGTTCTGATGCGTATAGTGGGTCGCATGAGGGTGGCCGTTGTGAGACGAAGCCGCGGGTCCGTTCACAGATGGGAAGGAGGGCGTGCTAGCAGACGCGGACGTGGGCGACGAAGGGTTGGTCGAGTCGACCGGAGACGGCACTCGGACTGCGCTGAGCCTGTCCGGTCGTGATAACGAAGTCAAGTCGAGACTTTGAGCTCGGTTGGTGAGCGAACGTTGCTTGTTCTGATCCTTCAACTTCTCCTGGAGGCGACCGTCCGAACCTCGCTGGAACACCTCGTCAGAGTGCTCACGGAAACCGGGTAGGAAGGAGATTGAGGGCGCATGACGCTTCAGAGGGAGACTAATCAGGGAGGCGTTTCGTGGGCCAACAGGATGAAGAACTTACGATGCGGGGTGGGGGTCGGTAATACTCGTTTCCTTCCTGGGAAGGCGCCTGGAAACCAGCGTCATCTTGCTCGTCATGTTCAGGTAGCTTGTAGACTTGAGACGGCGAGTGAGAATGAGAATGAGAGTTGAAAAGGGCCTTCACATCGGGAGAAGACGTTGCCATGCGTATACGTCGGCTCAAAAGCGTCCGATGGGAATCTGCAGCCATTCGTAATCAGTATCCAAGCTCAGCTTGGGATTGGATATACTCTCACCTGAGCCAGCAGTCGACAACAACTTGCTGTTGAAGTGGGGGAAAGCGTCCGCAAAGGAGTCGGCGCGTCTGTGTTTGAAGTCCGACAAGCCATTCCCAAGGCCCATGCCAACACTGCTTGAGGTTGCGGTCGGCCCGTTGCCAAGACTACCCGACAAACTATACGTGCTGGAGGGACTGACACCAGCGGGAGGAATGGAGGGTGCGCCGATCATGATTCCTTTCGACGCCAAGAAGGTTTCGAGAGCGTCTCGAGCTGTAGCCAAGAGGTCACTGTTGCTCCTCTGGCATCGGAACTTGAATGTTGCAACTGGAGCATCGTCGGTCGAGATGGAAGAGATTGATGACGTTGATTGTGACTTGTGGGACATTATGCTGGTCCCATTGCTGCCACCACGTCGAAGAGCATCTCGAGACGAAGTTACGGTGGTACCGCCAGACGATGGAGGTAATCTGGGGATTATGACGATTTGATAGTCCCTTTTGATGCGCTCTGAAAAGGCTACGAAATCCTGCGACATGATAATAGAGGCCAATTCGGGATGGTTGGGAATGTTCATGTCAGCCTCGAAAGGAACATGATCTTGGAGTCGTGCAGTAGCGATGTGAACTTGACTCTCAGGGCCATAGATTGTGACGACATCTAAAGGCGGCGAAGATGAGAAGCGAGCCGAGCGCGCACAGCGAGACAGCCTACCTGACGCCGTTTCTTTATCCGGGAAGCGCTGGATTCCAAAAGGTGTCAATAACATTTAAGGCTCCTCAACAAGCGGTTCGCCGTACCACTTTAGACCCAGTCTTAGACTCGATATCTTTGATAAAGATACCCTTTTCTCCCTGCAGGATTCTGTGGTATCTTCGAGGAATGGAGACTGTTTCGTACGTGTAGTCCTTGTCCTAGATCCAACGACGATTAGGCGAAAGACTACCTAGCACTTCCCAACCCCAACGTACCTTTGGATTAACCATCTCCAGAACAGCCGATTTCAAGTTGTCAAGGTTGATCGCGTTCTTGGCTGGTGTCCGTGCAACCACGTTGTCCTCAGCATCACCCAACGCCAGAGCAGAGACTCCTTCTGAATCATCCGCAGCATTAGGACCGCCTGTAGACTTCGCATTAGGACCGTCGTCGAGGTCTTCTCCTGGTCTGGGTGGTACCGCGCCCGCATTTCCGTTGAAGAACTTGACAAACACGCCGTATTTTTTCATGATCCTCTGGATTGTCCTTCCCCCTACTCCGATGATGCGCTTGTGGTAGCTCTCTGGAACATGGAAGCTAATCTCGGCCGGCAGTTCCTCCAGCAGCATATTCAATCCTTGGAGTGACTCGGCGAGCGTTGAGCCAGATAGGGTGATGAGGAAGTTGGTGACAGAGTTGATCGCAGACGAAGTGGGCAGCGCCGACGGTGGGGACATTCCCTGAGGTGAAGGCTGAGAGTTCGGATAGGCAGACGTTGGTGTAGTGGGAGAGTTTGGATTAGGCGTCGCCTGTTGGATCGAGATGGAGGGTGAAGTTTGAATCGGAGGGCCGAACCCGCCAGTGCCAGGTGTAAAGGCGGGCTGAGGGGGCGATTGACCATAGGTTCCGGGTTTTGTGGGAGACGGTGGGCCTGATCTTGCGCTGTGTACAGACAAATTACTCCCTGTGCTTGTGCTCGGCGACAACATTGAAGATCCTGAGGACGGGATGGGCGGACTTGCCGTCAAAGTTTCAAACCGAATGCGGCATCCCGTCAACTGCATGATTTTGTTGATTTTGCCGTTCTTTTTGCCAGAGATAAAGTCCCTGTGTTCGTTGGCGAGTTCGAGCTGGAAGCGGATTTCGTGGTGGAAAGTCTAGTCGTCAAGAGACTTTAGACAACAATCCGATCCAAGCAAGCAAGGAGACATTTTCACCAACCTTTACGATGCCAATTTCTCCTACCGATGCCACGCCACGCCGAACGTCCTGTTCTCCACCGTAGAACTCGAAGCAATTGTCTCTGAACACGATTTCCGACCCACCCCCGGTCATGAGGGCCAAATGCTTCAAAAGGGGCGGGATCTGTGTGGGATTTATCGTGGTAGAGGGAAGCAACAAGTTGAAGTGCGTTGGCAGTAAATAGAACTGAGCCGAGAGGTGATGTGTGGCCTACGGGAACGGAAATCAGCGACATCCGTTGTAGTAAAAGACCAATTAACGCCACTGACCAGCAACATGATGGCTCGAATAGAGCGATGTATGTTGACCCGCTCGTCTCCGTAGATGCTAACCACGCTCGTCTGACTTCCCAAAGGAGGGAACTCTAAATATGTGGCATTGTCGGACATGATTGTCTTGAGTTCCTTGAGACGTTCGATGAGCATCCAATCGAGCTTGCGAGGCAGGATTGCGCAGTCTCTCGAGAACACTGATTTACCCTGTGTGGATGCGCAATTGAGTTGGGCGATGAGACTTGGAGGGGGGAGAGTGTTTTCCTACCTTAGTGTGAGCGAGCTGGAAGAGCATATCCCTCGCTCTCTGGACGCCGAAAAACTCGCCCGTAATCCAAATAGTGTTCTCGTTCTTCCTGCCGGCAGGTTGCGGAGGGATGGCGGAAGCGCCTCCGATCATACCTTTGAGCTGCTCGGGCATGTAAATATTTGTAGCCGTCTCCTCCTGAATGCTCTGAATCGTCGCGCGTTTGCGGCCAGCAATAATTGGATGCAGTTTGTAGTCAATCTCGATAGCCTCGGAATGTAGTCCTGCGAGTTCGTCGAGCATGACCAAAAGACGGACTTTGGCGATGCTGGGGGCAGTCGAGGAACCGGTGACCACGATATGACACATGGGCTCGGGTTCGAGAGCTGTGGTTGTGACGATACTGCCGCCGGTGCTGTTGGTAGGAATGGTTGCAGGAAGGGATCCGGGGGCAGCTGAGAAGGAGCTGGACGGGAAGGGGTTGACCGGGAAAGGCGTCGACGACGTGCCGCCATTGCCATGACGGAGGGCCGGACCAGGGAGCACCGCGGACGAGGGAGAGCTGTTGGACGAAGGGTTGACGACGGCGATGTGCGCAAGAGTCTGTGAGGCGACCTCGTCGAGACGGCGACGGACGGCGGGCTTGAGGGAAGGCTGGGCGAGCGGGGAAGGGGCGTCGAGGATCTCGGAGCGCGGGATCGGGATTGACGTGCGTGTCTAGCGAGATGAGGGTTAGCGCATGCGAGTCCGGTGCGAAGGGATCTCCGAGAAGAAAGGGAAGTGAAAAAGTATGGGGGCACCGGAAACGACGAAAGAGGAAGGTCATGTCTCTGTGGCGATTGGACGGTCTGTCCGAGGACTGGGCGGGATACGCTGCGCACCAGCGCACGAAAACGCCATGTCGCTCGACAGGACCAACGCGATGAGGGATAGAAAGGCGTATCGGGCGCGATGTGAGTAGAAGCAGAGTGTGGCATCGCCCGCCATCAAGCTGCATGAGCAATTTCAATCTGGACGACTGGTAACGTCGCCAGGTGGTGGCGAAAAAAACCTTCTGGGGAAAGGACGATCGACTTACCACGACTGGACATTCTCTAAGCAAGAATCCTCTAGCTGCGAGGACGCTTGCGTATGCTCCTGTGATCATGAAGCCGAAAGCCTTGGGGGTAGCAGACGCATTTTCATCCTGGAGTGCTGCACCGGGTTGAGCGGGCGGCTGAACCTGCCAGAAGGTGACGTTGACCTGAAACTGAGCGATGGCGGTCATGCAGAGGCCATGAACGGTTTCGAAGGAGGGCCCGTCGTTGGGACCATCGACGAGGTATAGACCTGGGATTTGTGAATTTTGCTCTGGACGAGGGTAGACGAAAGTGACTGTATAGACGTCCATGGGGGTGTTTTAGAAATGGAGAGAAGAAGTAAGTGGGGGGGTATTGAAAGAAGAATGCGAGTGGAAAATGTGGTGTGTTGGGTATCCTGTTGAGGGTATCAGAGAGTAGGATCAAGAGTGTTGATTGTGGAACGGTGGACGCTATTTGACGGACGCTGATGTTCGACTTTCGACTGAACACTTAAATGACGTTGATCGCTGCATCAAATGACCTCGGTCCCATTGGGCTCACTCCGAACCATCCACCCACAGGCCACTCCCAGAGGGAGGTCCAGACTTTTAGACGATGGACCCACCCACTTGCAGATCGCCAGGCGTCAGTGGCAGGAGCGGCCAACGTCATGCCGTCGGAATTGTTTGCACGTTAACGGTCCCAAGAGATGATCACTCCACACAACCATTCGTGGCTATGGAATAGACGTTCCCGCAGATCCTTTGACCTGCTCGAACGTGACGTCACCCTCGACGTCGATCGTGTCACCGGAACTGTTAACCCAGTTCACGTCGCGGTTCTCCTCTCACTTTGTTCGCGTCTCCCCGCGCTCTCCTGGACGACTTTCGAGCCCGGCGACCAGCCGATCAATCTCAGGCCACCCACGTTCGCGGGACGTACTTGATCCTTTCGCTATCAGAGATTAAGGAGATCCTCTCCATTCCCGTCACCACATCAGTGCAGCTCCAAGCCAGTTGATTCATCGCGTCGGCAGAAGGGGAGTCGACTCTCAGACGGTAAGGGCGATAGAAAAAGGTCTTCAACCAAGGTCGCTTTTGGTGGTGATGGGGCGGCCTGCATGACAGAAGTAAGCCGTAGATGTATCTAGAGCTACAGAAGCAGTTCTAATTAATGGTATGCTGAAGAAAGCCTGAGACATTTTGGGTTGAAATACTGGAACGACGCGGGGGCAATTAACACCGCTGATAGTTGACATACTAGCCTAAGGATGCTGAAGCCCAGGTGGAACATGGGATAAAAATACCATAGGCTTACTTATAAGGGGGCAAAGACGCGTAAGAGCAAAGCAAAGAAAAAACAAAGTAGGGGCGCAGCGCCGATCTACAGGCTTTTAGCCTGTTGTGGGGCACGCACGGCCTTGAGGCAACTGAGTGTCCTCCACTTGCAACAGACACGCTACGCAGCAACTAGCTTCTTTGCAACCGCATTGTTTGTCAGGACGTGCTGATCACGAGGAGTATTGCACATGCTAAGTACATTTTCGTCGCATTTGCATATGGGATCGGGCTGGGCCTCGCAATTGACGTGACTACTGACCCCAACCAATACGTCTTGGTTCCTTCAGGCTGAATCCTCGATTTACATGCATCGTAGAAGGCGATACAGGACTAGGAGAGAGTCGACAACGGTTTCAACCATGGTTCCCCGGATCACACCTCTGAACGTTACAGCAGAGCGTAGGCGGGTTATCATCCTTCTCTCTCCAAGCTCTGTTTTATGTGCTCTGGAATGGTATGACTCTGGACTACCTTAGGTCGAGGTCCCTCGGCAGAGGACATGGTCTTTGGTATGGGCTTGCACCGAACATAATGCGATCAATAGTTGTTTCAACCTCGCATAAGCGGATTTACAAAGGCGCTTCCTCACATGGAGTCTCCCCGGACGTACCAGCTACTTCAATATGCCAAACGCCCTTTGTAACGTTCCAAGACCCGCCCACGGTTAACGCACCTTTTTCTCCGTCTTCCCCCAGTTCGAAGAAAACTGTCGCCGGCTGCTGTCCATATGGCGGAAAGCAGCTATATGGACCAACATCCTTTCTATATGAGCTCATCAAATCAAATCTGATCATGAGTGTGCTTCTCGATCAGGGGATGTCAAACAGTCATCGCGACGAAGTTAACGAGCACGACGCCACAAGACTAGCTGCAGGGCAAACATTAGTCACATAAGATACCAGCTTCAATTATGGGCTTCATTTAAAGTCGTCAGCGTCCGTCTTGGAGGCATTTTGCAAGTTGCGTTTGCAAGCTTAGTGCACACAATACCTACCTAATCCCGCGGCGTGGGTATTCAGCAAAGCTTCTGATACGATCTGGATTCGAAAAACGACCACACACACCCCGATTGTCTGGGGACGTAGCACTAGCAAAGAACCACTCTACGCGCTGTCCGACGCACTTCACGATGTTTGACGAGCTCGCAAGAGACGTTGTCCGCTTCTTCTCGCGATCCGATGTCCCTAAGGCACGTTGGATTCTTCGGCGCTGCATGGTACTCGAAGAACGCCTCAAAACCCCGGGGTCTCAAACAGACGATATTAAAAGGTAATGGCGACGATCTACTACTTGCTGGTGTAGAAAATTTAGGCTCTGTGGGGGCGTAGAGCCCTGCAGCTTTCCTTGACAGCTCTCCAGAGAATGCGAGACGGGTTTAGGTATAATATGAGCGATGCAAATGATCCTGTACGGGTGGCAGTGCATGCAATTGATAAATGCTTTCCTGAAGAGGTGAACAATCGTCTACTTTACCTTGGTGGTTTTGCCAACGCCTTTGCAAGTTAGCCTCCGAGTGAGCTACCAAATGACAACGATCGAATCCAGTCCTTGGCAGCTGCTGTTGAAACCCTTAATGTAGGTGACATTTCCAATTTTATCGTTCTACCCGCATATTTACGAGAAACGAAATAGCAAAAGGCCGGAAATCCCGCTCCAACTGTTCCCCTTACCATTGGTGTGTCTATTTGCAGCCGAACACCGAACACTCCGGGAACACTTGTAGAGGAAAATGAGTGTAAGAATCCTAAATCTAATTTGTAAGTGCTGAGATAACTGATCAACCAACAAATCTCACGTCAGATACGCTGTCGGCGGCTGGTGGCTACACATTGGACGACCTTTTCTTTGTCGTGCGCCTCCGTCATCCAGCGCCTTTTACCAATTACCCCTATTTCTATTCCAGACCGATCAACCAACACGTATTCACTCATGAAGGCTCGAAGTTTGAATTCAAAAGGCCGTCGCAACCTCTTAGGGGACTGCCGAGGACAAGCGCAACCCATGGGGTCGGTGTATATCTGGTCGTCTCCGATCAGAAATTCCTTTTGCTTGTCAAAGGAGTGCCTCAGCATACCGGAGGCGATGACGAGCTTCATATAATTAATAGTGCGCATTTTCATTATATGCAGCTGCAGCCAGACGTTTACTCCACGATTCTAGGGATGGATGCCCTCATCACAGCCGATCTGCAACCGGATCAAACCCGAACATTCTACCACCATTCCAAGAGTTCGGAATACGCATTTCCTCCAAACACAAACTGTGACCTTACTTGGAAACATCTCAAAGCCAAGCCGTACGAGGCGGAGTGGATAGTGTGTATCGAGTAGACGCTGAGCTGTCTCTGCCAAATCTTGCTTGTATCGTTGTCGGACTCTCACGATGGTCGAATCTCTCGTACATTCCGTGCACTGTGTACTGTTGATGGGATCTTTGGTGAATTGCAAGTTACGGGAATAACGAGTTTGGGGAGCTCACTGCTGTCCGAAAGCGAAAGTACGAGTGGCAGTAGGCACCATACAGCGACAAAAACTGTGATCACGAATACCATGTGGGACTCGTTCAGCCATGTATACAGGACAAACTGAAGGAAGATGCACAGGCATCCCAAGAGGAGGGAAATCAAACCTTGTGGGCCATTGCCTCGTTACTAAAATCGGGAGACAACGAAAGTAGACAGTATACTCACAGTGACCCTGTATCCAATACCACATATTTCGAAGCTCGTAGTCTCTCAAAAGTCGGTTTGCAGAGCTGGAAATATGTGGATAAGCACTTAATGCTCTGCTCTGTGTGGGTGGGTCGTACGAACTCGGGAACAGCTGGATGCTGGTTTGCTCTCAGCGCCTTTTCACGATTAAGAAAGGTCATCTCTCCTAGCTTGTCGATCAAAATCAGCGAGCTAATTGTAGCGCTCGCATTGAAAAGAAATGCGCCATAGGAGACGATGAGAAGCAATTTGAACAGCCCTGGGTGGGCCGTTCGCCTTGGCGTGCCATCCTCGTCCATAATAGCAGTTTTGACGAAAGGTATAAGTGCAGTCTCTCCTGCCGAAAATAACGCTCCCTGAAGACATTAGTGATTGGTCAGATTGAAGAATGGCGATACCGGAAGAAGACGAGACGAACGACGACTGCAATAGCCTGAGACGACACAATCCATCCTGTTCGGACAGACTCTACAAGCTTCGGAAGCTCATCTGGAATTTAAATATTTGGATTAAAGTGATCCCTGGGTTTTGCGTCACACTCACACTGAATATTTTGCTGGACTTGAGGGGCCGCCATGGTGTTAGGTTACCTTTGTTCAAAGTCGAACCGTTGCCACGCACGTGATTGGCACCACCCTCCCTGTTACTGTCTATGATTGGGAAACGAGAATCGAGAATCGAAAACACGGAGATGTTCTCGTTTTCGTCACGTAAATAAGAACATTACACAATCCAGGGTACTTCAAATACGACAAAGTCCAAGAATTCCTGCTCCATCAAGCTCTGATACTCGGCCGCCAACTCCTCAGAGCCTCCTGCTGAAGGTGCAGTTTTAGTCTTTGACGAATTGCTCCTGTTCGCCAGATACTTGAAGTGCTCCGTCAACACTTGGAGAGCCTTCTTGGGTGATTTCGCGTCCGGCTGTATAGACTGTCAGCCAAATTCACGCGATGTACCGGAGCGCAGCGTTTTCTCACCTTAACCACAATTCCGACGAATTGGGCGGGTAAGCCGTATCGCAGGACACTCTCTACAAAAAGGCGAATCACTTTAAGATGGACGAGGACCTGGAAGGCCTCAGAAAAGTTTGTCCGGGATATCCTAAGCAGCTCTGTCCAAAGCTCCCGTTCCGTAGTCTCCGCGACCGAAAAGTCCTCATTCGCCTTTTGAATTGCTGTAGGAGAATAGGTGAAGTCGCGTAGTATAAACCTTTCCCAAAAGGCACATCCGTAAACCGCTGAGCAAGTCATGTTTCTTCCAAAAGGCTCACTTGTTTTCTCGGAGCTTTTGTGCAAACTCGTCGTGTACCTTTTTGAACACTACGACTGAGAACAGGGCATAGTCGTCATCTTCCGCAACTTTTCTATTCACACCAGCAGGAGTTGCTTCAGCAAGGTTTACCGAAATTAGGGAATAGACCACATACTTCGACGACCGAGGGACTACCATTGACGCCAACCTCTCGTATTTACTCTCCCAGTCTTTAACAGAGTTCCTGGTGAAAAAAACCACCTGTCAGACATAGATGATCGGCATAGCACATGTGGTCTCCTACTTCGGGACAGCCACCATGAGTGATTCCATGTAATCCGACTCGGGAATGAAATCCTCCTTTGACACGACTTCGGCGAGAGAACGGACAGCCAAGTTACCCCTGAGAGGAGCCAAGTTCGGGCATCACAGAATAGCGCGGTAGATTAGTAGGGATACTGACGTTTTCTTCCTCTGCATCTGTACAAGCGACCCCTTTGCAAGGTTATAAGCATTTAGCTTAGCTTTCATAACGATGTCAATGGAGTGCATTTCCTGGTTATAGGACGTTAACAATAAAACTTCCAGTTGAAGTGCGAACCGATACCTTGACGAGCCCATCGACCAGCTCTCTTAACCCTCTGTTTATCGGGTACTTGCCAGTATTCCATTTCCAACCTCCAAGAAGGTACTCGTCGACCGTGCGTTCGTCTACCCGAGTGTGCTGCGATAGCCGAGTGGGATCGTTGCTGAGCAGATTTCGGAGAGTTTCAACAATTTTTGCCGTTATTTGAGTGAACGAATGGTCATGCTTGGGGAGTTCTTCGGAAAGGGTGATCAGGAGGTCAAGGGTGCCGGTCTGGCGTGGAGCCCGACTTTAGCCTCACAATAGCTCATGCTGGCTGATAAAATGAGTGCTAAACGTACCTTCAGACCTGGAACCTCAAGTGATGCTGCGTTTTCTCGTGACACTGCTCTCGCCTGCACGAGCTTCGAGACCAAACTCTGAGGAAGACCAATGGCGTCCGAATCATCGGGCACGGAGATGAGCCATGTTGCCTGTTCCGAAGGCATCCTTATCTGACGCGTATTTGAGAATCAGGCTAGGAAGTATGTGGTATCGAGACAGTGGCAAGCGTCGCGGCGATATTTAGTCTAATGAGCGGAGAACCCGATGCAAGGCAGTCAGGACTAAGACGGTGATCTCGGTATTCCCACAATGAACCCTTGAAGAGCCCCCTGAATCGCCCAAAAAGGCCCGCATGATCAATAAGAACAGTTACATACGACAAGCTAGGGAAGCACAGTCATGCCCAACTGACATATCCTCGATCCCATTTCCTGCTCTCGTAATCCAACTCCCACTCAAAAATTCCGGTGTCGGAGCCGACGTAGAGCCACCCTCCAGTGGGATCGAATGCAAGACCAGCGAGGTTGGGAGTCCCGTCCGGCAACGCGGAGAGAGCGGGACCTCTGGAAGGCCAGCTCGATGATGCAGGATTCTGATGGGTTGGTCTACTCGTCGAGATTTCTTCGGAATTCTCGACGTCCTCATCTAAGTCGTACCGATGAGTATTGGACAGGCTCGGCCAAATCTGATTGAAGTTTCGCCGCGAGGGCGTATGAACGCCTGATCCTGAGGAGGCTTTAGGAACGGAGACGATTAGGTGGTTGTCAAATGACTGTGCGTCAACCACATGGAACCGTGTCGAGTCCTGCGGTGCATGTTAAATCGAAATCCCTCAACATAAGATGGTCTGTGAGCAACGTACCTCGGTGAACACCAACACGTCTCTACTTCCACTCGCTGGACTGAATTTTAATACCCTTGCAGGATTTCTTTCTTCAATTGACAATCCAGGTGCTGGTGCTGGTCCCTCCGCGCGTTGCTCCATCCAACTTCCCCTTCCTCTTCCTGGATCTCCATACACGATGCTTGTCCGATGACGGTCAGGCCACGACATGACGATTTCTCGCGGTGGTAACGGTAGGAGTTCACGATCAGGGAGAGAAGGGTAAAATTGGGAAGAAGGATAATATGGAAGCATCGTATTCGGGCCGGGTTCGCTCGAGTTCTGCCTTAGGCGGTCCTGCAAGCCTGCGGCATTTATTGATTCGGAAGGTATCGGCTCACGGTCCCGGCCAGTCGTAGCATTGACCCAGGACTCGCTGTCCGATCTCCTCTCCGCCGGGTCGGCAGGCGGGGGCACCGCTGGTGTCCGTTCTGACCCTTCCCAGCGGTTCCGGTTGCGGGCTGCTATGCTTTCGAGATTGGGGGTGCTTCTCCTCTCCGATTCCGTCCGGTTTAAGAGATCATTATATGAAGCGGAATAAGGAGATCTCTCAGCCAGGTAACGCGACACAATTGACCCTTCCAGTCGCGACCCGGGTGAAGTTGTAATGCCGCCAACGGCTGCAGAGGCTGGGCGTGTCATGACACGAGCGGTATAGGTCGAAGCTGCAGAGGCACGCGTTGGATAATAAGTGTTAATGAAGTGTCCCCTTCCACCACCAGTTAGGGAGTGGTAATCTGGGTGCTGTTTGCCGCAGCGAAACAGAGCGAGAGTTTTGGACGAGCGAGTATCCCAGACTGTCACACTTCCATCTTGGCAAGCCACTGCAAACTTTCTGCCGTCTGAAGACCACGCGGTACTAAAATTTGCGTCGGAGCCAGCTGTTTGAATGTGCCAAGTCATAAGATCGGGTGACATCAGTTAGTGCTCCGGGCAACGCACCGCGATACTTCGAGATCCGATTGAACTCGACTGAATCTCCAGCAACAAGATTGTACAAAAAGACCTCATTTGTATCACCAACGGCCAAAAGTGTTTTCCCATCGGGCGATATCGAGGCTGTGAGTGTAACGGCCTCAGCCAGAGCCCCAAACAGAGCGACGAGACAAAGGCTCACTGTGATTCACGGGGGTACCGACTCTCATTGAGCCCGCAGGCACCATTCGGCCTTGAGTATCACCGGAGACTGAAACGTTGAAAACCTTGATGCTTTCGTCGTTATTGCTAACGAAGAGTCGAGGGTGGCCTTGCGAGAAATCAGGAAGCGGTCCAGACGGGGTCAGGTCATTCCGTGTGACCAGAAGTGAATTATTGATGGATGCGGTAGAAAGTTTGGTTGTATGAGACCATTGAATTTGCGGGTTTGGAAACGAAGGGGCTGACGAAGGGGCGAAAGTGGATTGCGAGGAATCTGCTAAGGCACCGATATACAGTTCTCCATTACCTCCTCCCGCCACAACGAGCCCGGCCCTAAGTTAAAGTAAAATATGCCTTTAGATACACCGTAGCCGATACGATTCGTTGGGTGGAGCTGACGTACCCTGAGGATAGACAATTCGGTTCGAAGTCTAGGTGAGCCAAGAGTTTAGGACTCTAAGAGAAGAGGCATCAAGAGAGGACGATTCAGAGAACAAGTATTGCAAAGAGATGGAAAACACACCTGGTATGACCCTCGAATGTCGTGGCTTACGATAAGTCTGCCGCTGATATAGGCTACCAGCCCTCGCTCTTGAGGACAAACAAGGAGATCACGAAGTTGGCTGCGTAGAAAGGCTGTGGTGAGAAACGATTCGGTTAAAGATCATCCTGGATTGCTCACTTGTGGTAGATGGGTATGTGCGCGGGGACCGAAGCGGTCGTTTCGCTACTGAGCAAGCCATCTCTGCGGCTATTCGTATATCCGATTGAGACGGTTCAATAAATTGACTCCCAAAGAGTACCGATATCTCACCTAGGAAGGAAGGTCATTGAGGCTTCAGAGATATCAGCAAGACTTGGCCCTGGCCAGGTCGTGGTTCCAACGCGGTGCGGTGAACGCGGAGCCACTGGTCCAAGTCGAAAGCCCCTGACGCCACACTTTGCTTCGACTCCTCACGGTTCAAGACGCTCCAACTAGCCTCACGTTATCTCACAAGCACGACTTTTCTGTATTTCAATGTAGCTATGACAAGAGACACCACGTTCAACTGGTTAAGAGTAGGACGGTGGGGGACCGCTGGGTGGAGGAGGCTTGTCTCCCGGTTGGCCCGATGGGCCGCCATCCCCACGGAGCAACTTCTCCCTCTCCTCTCTTTCCAAACGTTTCTTCTCCTCTTCAGCACTTTCGTAAGGGGCGGGTTGACCAGTAGGAGCGCCGTACGCTGTTGTGTTTGCAGCCAGTATCCTTTCCCTCTCTTCCCGTTCCAGCCGTTTCTTCTCGTCCTCTGCACTCTCGTTCTCCCGCACATCGGATCGGAACCCGCCGACACCCCAACCAGGGGCGGTGGATGAGGGAGGTTGATCGTACGGCGGAACTGTCGATGAAGAAGGTCCATGTAAGGCTTCCTTGAGCAGACTTCCACTAGCTGGGCCACCTCCCGTCGACGTCACCGGGATGCCGGCCTCAGCAACAGTCGGACCGGGAGGGGCGACGCTTGTCGCGTGAAGTTCTGAGTGAGACTCTGGGCTAGTCACCGCCGAGGTTTCGATCTTTCCGGGCGCGACGCTAGACGACACGCTGCTAACTGGAGCGGGGACGGGTGCTGGTGAATTATTGAGCTGCGCTGGATCAACTGCACCTGACGAGGCTGAGAACGTATTGGGTGTGGCCACTGGATGAGTCTTTGATGATGCCGGACTGGCTGCTGTGCTTCCAGATGTCGTCGGAGCCGTTGCAGGAGCTGCCGGAGTAGCAGCCGGAGTAGCGGCAGCCGGAGTAGCCGTAGTAGGAGCTGCAGCATGATCAGCCTTTGCGCTATCCCTGAACGAACTGACGCGACTGAGCTCGCTGGCGTGACTTTCCCCGAAGCTCCGTTTATCGACTTCCGTGGGCAGTACGGAAGTCGGCATGGTTATCATCCCTGGTTTCCAGTTATCGAGAGCTGTCTGCAATGCCGTACGTGCAGCCGCTGTGCGAGCGTGCCCGTTGTATGGGTTTGTCGGTGTCGGGGCGGTGGCTGGCAGCTGGGCAACGATTTGCGCTGACGCTTGACTCAATAGCAGCAATTTCTCCCCGAACTACGGTTGAGGATGATTAGGGATAGACGTTATCGCGTGACGGATTTGAGTTCACCTCTCTGAATGCTTCCCACTTCATCTCCTCGCTCTCTTTAATCGCCTTCCGTCGCAGTTCAGCGACCTCTCTTTCCACAGGAGCGTCGTCGGCGTTGTGCTTGCTGAGAGTATCCTGAAGCTCTTTGATCCTTGCCTCGCTGCCGGGCTTGGCATTGGAGTTTGTTTGGAGAGTCCGAACCTGTGCTTCAATCGAAGCTCTCTGGGCACGACGAGGCGATAGGGCTGCCTGCGCTTCGCGTAGCTTCTTCAGAGGGGCACGAGCTTCGTCCAATCGATCTGAAAGGACCGAGACGAGAGATCCCTGGACGAAGTTCAGGTACGCTAGTCGGTCGGTGACTAGAAGGTGCTCCCTTAGGAATGTGTGAAGTATAGCTAGTGAAGGTTGCTAACCGTCTTTTATGTCTTCCTCCTCTTCCTGGCCCCAGAGATAGAAATCCTTGCTGAGGGATTTTGTATCGCGGCCCAGCCCTTCGTAATCTAAAGCGACACCTTTCGCGTTCGTGATTAGGACTTGGAGATGGCGAACGTCGGGGGGACCTTGAGGGCTGCGGATGACGACGGGTCGATCTATGTACATCATATCGAGATAAATGGCCTTACGCATATTGGTTGTGGAGTGCTTTAAGCTGTTGCGTGAGGCTTTCCATGATGAAGGGACGACCACTCTTTCCATCTGGGACGTCCGCAGAAGCAGCCGAGCCGCCTCCAGTAGCCGGATTTCCATGAGCGTCCAGCGGCTGCTGGGCTTGACTGGTGTGCGTCATGGCGGGGAGCTTGACATCAATCCCCGCTTTGTCAAGACTAGCTTGGACCTTCCATGAATTATGATAGGTCAGGTGTACATGTCAAGACAGAGACTTCTGCTACATACCTTGCCTTGAACTCTTTCAAAAAAGGATGGCATTGCAGAGGATGTAAGGGGGTGAAGGGAAAGGGGGGGGGGTGACGGTCAAGGTTTAAACCCCTGAACCGCAGCAAAGGCACACCCCTACGTCATGCCCGAGCGATAGCTCCGCGCAGCGGGTGCGGGCTCGGATTCATGCACCGAGTTGTGAATGCAAAGACCGCGTGCAACATAAATCGGCAGCAATTTACGAGAAGGGTTGTGAAAAGCTCTCCCTCAACAATTGCTGCGGTACCACACTCTCAGCCTACTTCGCATTCTGACAGAGCAACTCTTCTAGAAATTCAACCACTCGCACCAAAGCGGGGTCATACAAATATCATTCACCTACGAGACTGTATAACCACCAGCTTTTCCCTCCTTTATGAAGGGGATTGATACTAATGGTGACTCTTGCCGATATAGGAGAAGATTATTGTGTTGTTAATTCCGTCCGCAGGACCCGCCTCCCACAATATTTTGAGCTGACACAACTAGGATCCCCATTGTGTTTCTTCTTTGGGCAGTATTACACTCCTCAGACTTAATTAAGAGCAGTCTGCTAATCACTAATGGACATATTACCTCCAAATGATAACTCCAGGAGTTTGGGCTCATTAGACACCTATTCTATCCCTATCAGTGTGATATGAAAGGCACAGAATACATTGGTGAATTAGTTGAAGATCTTGTTCCACTGGGGGGGAGGCCTGAACATGATGGTGTTCATGGCTCTGCACCTGCATGGAGCATAACATGTCCAATGGGGTTGCAGCAAACCACGACCCAGTAATGAACCACCCTTCTCAGCTTCTGGCTGGCTGTTTCGGCTCAAAATTCACATGTATCTAGGCAAATGCCTTTTGTAGCGATGCTCCAAATATTGAGCTGGTATAGTAGTTTCTGAATGACCTGTGTGTCATGTCACACATTCTTTTACCAATTTCTGCGGATTTGCTGCACTTGGCCGCATTACCATTGCAATACTATCCCAACCTATATATGCTAAATCCACAAATAGTGGTACAGACAAAATGATATTAATGTATAGATTGTAATATGTGTGGCACTAAGTAGTGTATCTCTCTTCACCTCTCGAACTTGCCACAATCACTTTGTCATACTGGAGGATTCTTGTGGTTTGTTGGATTTATCCTACAATGTGTATGTAGTTGTCACCAGGGGAGATTGGTAATATCCTAGACTAAGACATGTGCTGTACATATGGGAAAGAGCAGTCCATATTCAGAGCATGCCTATCTTTGAAATAGACCCTGACAGTGAATTGTGTTTGACACCCTCATGACACGACAAGGTCTTGCACATGTTTTGGCTAGAACCAGGACTCCTCCAGGAAACTGTCATGTTACAAGGGTGTTTGGTGTGTGCCACAGCCGAGTGTTGCACTGAGCTGTGCGTCTCCTCTTCAGCTCTATCACACTCACCATCTTCACTTCTATATATGGGAATATTCTTGTGACTCATCCTATTTTACTCTATGATGTATATGCAGATTGTCATGTTACCTGTGGTGTACTTGTACATGTTGTGGTATTGTTTGTTGTACACACTAAATGATATCCCCAGTATAACATATATACTTGTATGTAGCATTCTGTCCGCTTTTAGGGGACAATGCAGTGTTGTGTCTAGGTTTCGGTTTTCCATAAGTTTCTCCTTGTTAATATACAGTAATTGCTAATGATGTTAAACATGGCAATTTGATAACTGTAATTACACTAGTGGAAAGAGGAGTCGAAGAGTCGTTGCTAATTCAAACTACTAGTATGTCAAGCTTGTATATGGAGCAGAACAAAAGATATTACAGCATGTA
>WSUI01000157.1:0-52935 GCA_019633595.1 Tulasnella sp. UAMH 9824 | reverse complement strand
CCATAACCGAAGTATGTCGAGCCTCACCACATCTTCGGACCTTCTGCGGAGAAGTGCGGAATTTCACGAAAGAGATGTTCCAGTCATGTTTGAGTGCATTGGCAGGGAGGGGTACTTCAATGCGATGCATCTGGCTCAGTCGATCGGGGAGCGGATTTCAGGAGGAGACAATTTGCCTCGCTGACATCGAACCGATGTTACAGCTTCCGGTCGTGGAAGATATTAGGCTTTGGATCGGATGCAAATTGGAGCTGGAGGCCCGAGATATCCAGCGCATGGGTCAAGCGTGGAAGGGACTTAGGTCTTTGATTCTCTGTCCCGGCGAAGGGCGCGGCATTCCGCTCCCTCACCTTGTCACATTTGCGCAATGGTTCCCAGCCCTCCAGCAATTCACAGCTCCCTTCGACTGCTCCGAGTACATCCCTAGGGCGGACAGAGTTTCATCGCGGTTCAGGAGCCTTCGGAGACTAACCATGTTGGATGTTTGGATCCATGATGACATGCATTGGATGGCAGAGTTCCTAGCCATGGTTTGTGGACCCGGCGTAAAAATTACAATTCATGAATACAATCTGGAATCCGAGGAGATCCTCGACGATGAAGGGATTTCTGAACCCCGTTGGTTTGGTTCCGAGAACGGGGATCTTCGCGAACGGATGGATGCTTTCTATCGAGTGCAAGAGTCGATTAAGCGAATGGGTTGATCCAGAGGGGAGGGGGTTGATGGTGCGGGTCGATTGGCAGGTGTGATCGTGCTGACATATCAGAGCTGTTTATGCCAAATGTCTGTTCTGCTCGGCAACGCAGTCGCGAGACGAATGTCGATGCCACAATATTGCTAGAACTGCGTTATGCAAAGTTCAATTAGTACTCTCCCCTAGTAGTGTGACTGTAACTAAGCGGTGCAGAGACAACTACTTCCTAAAGAGAGACGTGATAGTTCCGGAGATCTTTCGAGGTAATGTGCTCTGAAGGGTTGATAACGCTGAAGGGGCGCGAAACGCATTGACCATTATACCAATGCAAGCCGCACGATACCCATATTTATGACTGCTTATGTATAAATAACCACAAAGCCGCATATATGCTCGGCTGGAGTGTCAGGGCCGAAGTTGCTAGTCAGTCCAAACCTCTGATAGCTACTTGATGTTCGGATCAGAGACTGAGCCCAGCCGATCTCCTGCCTTGCTGAGCGATTTGCATGTCAAACTACACGTCGGACCGACCACCTCGCGTCGTAATCACTACATTCTCTGATACGTCAACCTCTTCATTTGCTTGCTTGTTGAAACTGGGCGTAATGCCTTGACTTGATATTTCAGTCCGTCCACCAGGAGCTGAAGGATCCCCCCGGCTCCGCCATGGATCAGGGGAATTCACGTCCGCAACAACACCTCCAAACAAGAAGCGTGGTAGGTTTGACAACATTGCATCGTAGGAAGGGTCTTCTGATTAGGCGGTTTCTCAGCATGAATGGAAGAAATGTCACTCGAGCTCATGGCTAGGATCTTTGCCCTGTCAAACAAACAGGCCTGCGTCGCCGCTTGCATTGTCTGCCGCTGTTGGAGCGGTGCAGCATTAGATGAGCTCCGGAGATCCCTCCCATCACTCGTACCTCTGTTTGGGGTTATCGACCCACTTGTGGATACAGAAATGGGAGTTCGTCCGGGAATCAACCACATCGCTGGTATGATGTCTAAACGCAAGTATTTTTACAGGATCTAGGTCCAGGTTGTGTTTGACTGCACAGTCTTGGGAGCTTTTCAGGTCCTATGCCACACGAGTTCTCTGTCTTACTTACGATGATGATGATGAAGACGACGCGGCGATTTCAACCGGATTGATCATCCAAGCGCTCCACGGTTCATCCAGGAGGAATCCTCCCTAACCTCCGAGCGCTCCATTGGCAGGTTTATGAACCAGGACTGACCTAGATCCTGGCATTTTGTCCTCCCTCGCTGGAGCGGCTTCTCTTCACATTAGTAACGTGTATGGACCTTGAAGTGGACTCGGTGAAGAGGCTGCTCTCTGGCGTGTCCTTCTCCCTCGCAAATCGGCTCAAGTTCTTCGGATTCAGAACAGCTCTCTCGATCACCGACGACGACGCTCTGAGCGCATCGTTGAACGCCTTCCTCAACTATCAAAGTGGTTTACTGGAGATGAAACTCCCTTACTACGAGATCCAGGATCCAGCCACCATATCTGCAGTATGCTAAGCTTCCCCGCAGCTTTGTAGCCTCTGCGGACAAATACAAGATGTTACGAAGAAGATTTTCCGAGAATTTTTGAACGAATTGGCCAGGAGCCAACAGTGAACTCCACGAGGAGGAAATTTACTCGACCGACATCGGGCCTATGCTGCAGCTTTCCGTAGTTGAGGATATCAGGCTTTGGCTCAGCTGCAGACTAGAGCTAAAGAGTACATATATTCAGCAGATGGGCCAGGCTTGGGAAGGACTCACGTCCTTGATTCTCCGCTCCAGCGAACCCGGCGTTCCGCTCCCCCACCTCGTTACATTTGCGCAATGGTTCCCAGCCCTTTAGCAGTTTGCGGCTCGCTTCAACTGCTCCGAGTATATCCCTTCTGCGGATGAAGCGCCATCACGGTCCAAGAGCCTTCGCATATTAAGCTTGCTAGATGTCCGGATCGCGGATTACCAAATGCCGCGGATTGCGGAGTTTCCGGCTATTGTGTGTGGATCTAAGCTGGAAGTTAGAACCGACCGATACTGTCCGGATTCCGGCGGATTCATAGATGAAGTGAGAGCGGTTGTGAGGACGTGAAGCTTCGGGACCGGATGGACGCGTTTTATCGGGTGCAAGAAGCGATCAAGCGGGTGGATTGATGGGATGGGATAGGAATATGCACAGATCTGTGGTTGTAAGTCCTGTCAGATGAACTTTATTTTTCTAACTAGCAAGTAACCGTTTTACGATTGTCAATCCCAGATATTGCTAGGCCACATCAAGAATATACATGTATTGAATCGTCTATCCCTGGAAGTATTCTAGAGCCGCTCATCCAGGTAGAACAATCACATTAAACCGAGGGAAGGAGTAGGGCAAGCCGAACTCCAGCTCTGGAGACGTCGATTTGGATTAGCAGGACCGGGATCCAAGCTTGTTTGGTGTCGTCTGTTGGTATGGTGACGATGCTGAGTGTGTTCTAAGTTGGATTCTTGGATGCCAAAACTTGCTGGTCAAGTCGCCCCCATTATAATATTGTTGTCCACTACTCGATTCGAAGCCTCGTGATCCCCGCCTTCCTTACCAATCACATTCAACCATGACCAACTCAGCGACCGACTACTCGCACGTCGTGATCGCCATGCTCTTTGATTTCTCTCCTCTATTATTTGATTGCCTATCGAAACCTTCCGTGATGCCTTGGAGTGGCGCGCTTTCGACCTTCTATGAAGTTGCCATGTGTGTAGGGTTCCCAGGCACAGGTGGGTGTTGCCGCGGTGCAAGTCGTGGTGGCGCCCCGCGGGAATCGTTGTGTTGGCGTGAATGAGGATCGGATATTCAACTTCCAACTTCATCTTTAACCCTCCCTTTCGATATAACTTGACCCAACAGTCATCGTTCATAGTAGTGATATAAACGAAAGGGGGGCAAAAAGGGTACCAAACGTATTCCCTGGCTGCCTATCGACCTTAATACTAACTCCTTCGCACTACATTTGTCTTCTAGTTGGGACTTCCGGTGGTCCGTCCAGGTGAAGCTGGGTACCCAAATATTCAGGGACTGGGGGACCCCATGTCCGCACGAACCCCGATAACTCTGAAACGAGGTAGTTCGGTGAACTAGGCTGTCGTTGGAGGACATACTAACCGAGCGGTCTGTCTCAGCACTCATACAAACAATACCTACGGAAGTTATGAGCATGATATTTAAGATTTCAGACAAGCGGACTTGCGCCGCCGCTTGCCTTGTCTGTCGCCGCTGGAGCGGTGTAGCGATGGATGAACTCTGGAGAAGCCTTCCATCACTCCGACCCCTTTTTGGCCTTCTCGGCCCACTTGTTGATACTGGCGATGGTCACGTACGTTTGGACTCTTCTATGTGAATATGATATCTAAGCGCTCGCAGCTTTGCAGGATCTGCATCCAGACTGTATTTTGACCCCGCAGTCTTGGCACCTTTTCAGGTCTCATGCCGCACAAGTTCGGTCTCTGACTTATAAAGAGGTGGACCCCGACGACGGAATTGCGACCACACTTATCCTTCGCACCCTTGCGGTTCATCCGGGGGGGATCCTTCCCAACCTTCGGGAGGTCCGTTGGTACCTTTATCAATCTGGGCGTAACCACCCCCTGACATTCTGCCCTCCCTCACTGGAACGAATGTTTCTTCACATCGAAAACTACTACTTTCCAGAGGGCTCAGTGAAAAGGTTGCTCTACGATCTGTCATCACCTCTCGCCAATTGCCTCAAGTTCTTCGAATTCGGGATAGATTCTTCACTCGAAAAGAACGCCGCTATCACCACCGCACTCCTAACTTTCCTAAAGAGTCAAGGCGGTTTGCTGGAACTAAAACTCCCCTCCTACGAGATTCAAGACTCACTTACCGTATCTGAAATCTGTCAAGCTTTACCGCAGCTCCGCAGCTTCAGCGGAGAAATGCTAAATATGACCAAGGAGATGTTCCGGGGAGTTTTGAACGCACTGGTCAGCAGAGGCGCTTCATTGCGATGCGTTCGGCTCACTGTGTTTTCTACGGATGAATTGGAGAGCATCAGCCTGACAGACATGGAGCCTATGTTGCAACTTACCGTTATCGAGGATATCGGACTTTGGCTGGAATGCAAACTGGAGCTGAAGGTTCGAGATATCCAGCAGATGGGTCAAGCTTGGAGCGCACTTAGGTCCCTCATTCTCTTCCCGGATGATGGGCATGGTATTCCTCTCCCTCATCTCATCACTTTCGCGGAATGGTTTCCGGTCCTCCAGCGGTTTGCGGCACGCTTCGACTGCTCTGCAGACATCCCTTCCGCAAACGAAGTGCCATTACGATTCAAAAGTCTTCGTAGGCTAAAGTGGTTTGGTGCCCGAATCTCGGACTCCCAAAGGCTACGAGTGGCCGAGTTTCTGGCGGTGGTCTGTGGACCCAATGTGGAGATTGGAATCAGCAGATACGGTCTGCACATCAGCGAGATCCCTGACGAAATGTCGCCTTGGGGGGCCGGTTCCGAGGACGCGGGGCTTCGGCATTGGATCGATGCGTTCCGTCGAGTGCACGAGGCGATCAACAGGATAAAGTAAAGGAGGATAGGGATATAGACGAGGCTGATTATTCATGTAATCTGTACAATATTTGCTCTAGCTAACCAAAAACACTTCTGTGATTATCAATGCGAAGTAATTTTGAAACAAGGAATAGTTGCATGTATTCCCTGAACCAAGTTTCTGTCTCCGTCGCGTTGCGAAATGGTGGGCCTTGCAGAAGGGATTGCCCTAAGAAAAGAAGCAATCAGAATTTCAGCTCCAGGGACGGCTTTGGAAGCTTGATAGGGATGGAAGATATCAGCTATTGCGCCAGCACCAGCCGCGTGATGCCGAAGCACTAGTAAAGTGATGATGGTGTTAGGGGATTGGGTCCTTGGATCTGGGAGGCCGAAGCTGCCGATCAGTCGAAACCTTCACAATTATGTAATGTTAGACTCAAAGCCTTCCCGCCTTGCTTAGCAACTTGCATTCAAGGCGACTGACCCACCGCCTGCGTCGTAATTGCTTGTACTCTCCGATACCTATCCCCCGTCATTTCTTGCCTGTTGAAATTGTCCGTAATGCCGTGATCTGATATGCTTCCGAGATCCCCTGAAGCTGCCATCCACATCAAGGGTTCATAGTCATTAGTGTTGTTTGGCGAGTTATCGGCCGCGGTGGCGGCCCGCGGGAATCCTCTTGTTGGTTGAACCCTAACCGTTTGGCAATTGGAGCTGCCTTTAGCTTCGTCTTCAGCCCAACATCCCAGACGTTTTCAAATCGGTCCGACCCAATACCCACTTCCATAGCGTGAACAATGATCGAAAGGAAAGCGAAAATGGTACCTAACTTCTTCCGTGGCCGTCTCTGCATCCTAACAGCCTCGTTGCTTTTCATTTGTTTTCAACCAGATTGAAGTGGTACCTTCGGATGACCGTCTAGATGAAAGTAAAATATCTCAAACGCCTATCAAAGGACTCGGGGGATCCATGGCTGCACGAAAACTGGCACCACAGGAGCGAGGTAAGGTTATTGACCTTGACCATCAGTGAAGGATATTCTGATCAGGCGTTTTCCTCAGTATCCATCCAAACAATACCACCAGAAGTTATGAGCCTAATATTTGAGATGTCAGATAAATGGACTTGCGCCGCCACTTGTCTTGTTTGTCGCCGCTGGAGCGGTGCAGCAATGGATGAACTCTGGAGAAGCCTCCCATCACTCCTACCCCTTTTTAAACTTCTCGGTCCACTTATTAATACCGATAGTCACTATGCAAGTTTGAGGATATTCTGAGCTACTATACTATCTAAGCGCTCGTGTCTTTTCAGGATCTGCATCCAGATTATGATGTGACCACGCAGTCTTGGGACATTTTCAGGTCTTACGCCCGACGAGTTCGGTCTCTGACTTACAATGAGGTGGACTCCGACGACGGAATTTCGACCGCACTCATCCTTCGAGCCCTCGCGGCCAACCCGGGAGGGATGCTCCCTAATCTTCGAGAGGTCGTTTGTGAACTCTATACCTCCACGCTTGATCACCCTCTGGCATTCTGCCCTCCCTCGTTGGAGCGAATGTCTATTTACGTTGAAGACTATCCGTCCTCGGTGGAATCGGTTAAAATGTTTCTCAACGGCCTCTCAACATCCCTCGCCAATCGTCTCAAGTTCTTCGAATTCGGAACGAGTTGCCCACCCTCCACAAACGCCGCCCTAGCCACTGCGTTAAATACCTTCTTAAGGAGTCAAAGTGGTTTGGTGGAATTGAAACTCCCCTTCTACGAGATTCAGGATCCAAGTACCGTATCTGAAGTCTGTCAAGCTTCACTGCAGCTTCGTGCCTTCTGTGCAGAAGTGCACAGTATTACGAAGGATATGTTTCGGGAAGTTTTGGGTACACTTGCCATGAGGAGCGCTTCATTGCAATGCGTTCGGCTTATTTGGCCAACAATCCGATCCACCGAGGGGCCCATTCGCCTGACAGACATGGACCCTGTATTGCAACTTTCCGCTATCGAGGATATCAGACTTTGGCTCGGATGCGGATTAGAGCTGGAGGTTCGAGATATCCAACAGATGGGTCAGGCTTGGAACGGCCTTACCTCCTTGATCCTCCTCCCAGAAGGGCCTGGTATTCCACTACCTCGCTTGGTAACACTCGCACAATGGCTTCCGCTACTCCAGCAGCTGGCTGCCCACTTCGATTGCTCCGAGCATATCCCTTCCGCGGACGACGTACCATCTCGGTTCGGAAGTCTTCACAGACTAACATTATTGGATGTCGAACTCGAGGATTGGCAAATGCCGCTTATGGCGGAGTTACTGGTGGTGGTTTGCGGACCCAAGGTGGAAGTTAGATTTACTAGGGTATACAGTCTTGATCCGGGCACATTCCTCGACGACCTGCGGCTTTGGGAGGTCGGTTCTGAGGACCGGGAGCTCCGGGATCGGATGGACGCGTTTCATAGGGTGTACAGAGCGATGAAGCGAATGGAATGATAGGAGATGGGGAATATATATATCTACGTGCTGTATCTCACCTGACGAGTGCCGCGTAACTTCCCAAACTATATGTACTGTGTCGTTTCCAGTCAAGAAACGACCATTCCGTAATTATCAATACCAGAGTATTGCTGGAAAAATGGGTTTTTTGTATTTCTTAAATCGCAGGTCGTCGTAATGGTGGGCCCCTCACATAAGTGATCCCTGTCCATGGAAGGAAGTAAGCAGAATTGGCGGCATTGGAGGCCCCATCTGGACGTGAAAGGTATCGGCTATTTCCCCATTACAAGCTATATAGTGCTATTATCCCTTGTCGTCTCCTAATATAACGACGATGCTCAATTAGGGGTGTTGGATGGGGAAGCCGAGGTTGCCGATCAATCAGAACCGCTCATAATTATGTAATGTTCGACTCAAAGCCTGACGATCGCCTGCCTTGCTGAGCAATTGCATTTCCAACCAACCAACCAACCACCTCCCACCAAACCACTGTGCTCTCTAATCCCTCTGTCGTTGTTCGTGTAATCATCTGTCATAAGCTTCAGTAATACCTTGACTTTAATATGCTATCAAACTCTCGTCGACCACCACAAGCCTCGACACCTTCGGATGGTTCTCGAACGATGACCATTCGAGATTCTCAACCTCAAGAGGACGAAGCATCTGGGTCTGATGAAAGGAGGGCGGAACCGGCTCAGCGGTCTGGGGTGTTGAAGCTGAGAGGCGGACCGAAAAGCAGACCCCAGGTCCAGTGGACGGACGACGTCGTAGATAACGAAGGCGCCGGGAAGAAGAAGTCCAAAAGTTCGCCCCTTTGGTACCGACGGGTCGATGATAACGGGTGATCCTGACGCACGTTTTTACCTTTGTTTTGGCGGTTACAGTTTGCTGCATATACCACAAACCACGCGCATTCGACGAATCGTCTTCCGAAAGCAGCAGCGGGAGCGATTCGGAATCGGACTCTTCTTCGTGCCGGGGCCACAACCATCATCATCACGCACGTTCCAGACACAACGTGCCCATAGGAGGCTCGGGCGGAAGCGAAGGCGGTGATGGCGGCGCTAGTGGTGGCGGGGGATTGCGCGAAGGCGCCGTTGGTGGGAGTATGACGGAGAGTCGCGTTGACCGAGGTCCTCCCAATGCGTACGAGAAGAAAGGCAAGGGGAAGGCTAATGCGTCATGATGATCCGGAAAAATGTATTTTACTGTATCGCTACTCCTTTTCTTGTACATACAAACGATTTCGAAACAACGGACCTTGCTGCTTACTCCCCTCCTGACTGCGAGAGGCGTGGGTGCTCGCGCTCCACACTTCACCCCTTTTCTAAACTGACGCAACACCAAAACACTGCACGGCAAATGGGTACGCAACTGCAACTGCAACATCGTCATTGTCTGTATATAGGTTTAGAATGTAATAACTAAAAGCTAGCGTCTACTACGAACGAAAGGATAAAAGGGTATAAAAGAGCGTCGAATGTTCATTAGGGATGCGAGTCGTTAAGGAAGAAAGTTTGGTAACGAACTGGAGAGCGAACGGACGAGGGGACGGTCCTCGAGATTAGTCAAAGAAAACGATACGTAGCTTCAAATTAGGGCGTCACAATTCGTTTACGCCTTGATACCGGCTTGCAAGGCCGCGGCGTAGCTCTTGCGAATGGGTTTGACAGGCTTGTTCATGTCATCGACAGCCTCCCATTCGTCGTCGGAGTAATCCATGTCGTCGTCCAAAGCGATGACGTCGCCTGGGTTCGAGACCAGCTCAAAGTCCGCACCGACACCTAAAAAGACAAGAGAAACGATGGGCCAACGCGTAACAGTGTAAGAGAAGTGGGGGGTGGCGTACCGTCCCAAGGCTTGGATGTCTGGAGGATGGTCAAAAGTGGAACCTCGACAACTTCCAAGGGAGCACGGGGGCCGGAGAAAATGGGTAACGTTTCATTCTCAACGTCTTTGACGGAGTACTCCAAACCACTGTTCTCCATTTCTTGAGCAGCATCAAGGTCGCCAACGTCAAAGACGCCATGGGCAGAGGCGTGCTGGCGTTTGCGACGGATGCGCTCGTTGTCGGTTTTGGAGAACTTATCGTGGCCCCTACCAGTACGAGCTTTGGTGCGGTCGTGGGGCTTCATGACGACCTTGCGGGAACGGAGGGAGCTGCGGTTGTCTTTAGCGTCCAGCGTCGCGTTGGCGGTGGTGCTGACGGTGAGGGAGGCGTTTTTGGTGGCTGGGACTTGGATGGTCTCGAGAACGCCGGCGGGAGCAGAAGTGGACTTGGGGGACATGATGATAGATAGATAGGATGAAGGGGGAAAGGGAAAAGGTCAAAGCGCTGGTTGATTGTTGGTGGTAGGTTGGTTAGCTGGTTGGGGGGAAAACCCGCAAAGCGGGGGGTAGAAAGTCGTCTTATATAGCACTCTGGGCAGTGACGGTGGGATAGGGAGCCGTGCCTTTTTCTCCACAACCCGACTCTTTTCTCTTATCTCCTCTTTGCGAACGTGAGGCTGGGTGCGGTCACCGAATACGACGAACGAGGGCTTGGGATCCACTCCATTGCGTAGGTGCGTGCGTGCGTGACCCAGCAATGGAGATACTCCGTCATTGACTCCCCCACCGGATCAACTCAGGCCATGACTTGGACAAAGTTCGAGGGTGCTCGCTGCAAAAACACGTCTAGCCTTCATCGGGGAGGGAGGGGGAGTTTTCCCTATCTGCGTGGAAGGCGCGGGGGTGAGCGGTACTCCGCAACGCGCCCGCAAAACCCACACCAGTGCAAAAGAGACGCCCCTCGACCCCTGAGAACTTCGCTGGCCTGCGACGCGCTTTGGATAGCCTCACGTGACTTTTCCCTCCTCCAACCCTCAGAGTTCTGACTGCCACTTTTTTGCCACTCGAAACGGGCAAATTGGGCTGGGCAAACGTCACTTCTTCCATACTCTTGACGCTACTCGAACTCTGGAAAAACTTTATCTAACTGACCTGGACTTACATGTCGTCTAATATTCCACAGCCGAAAAGTCGGCTCACCCAACCGGGCACCGTATCGAGCAGCCTGCGCAAACCCGCCTCGTCTTCCGCTCTAAAGTCGTCTACAACCTCTCGACCTGCCGCATCGAAAACAGGAACGGGCGTTCCATCCACGCCTACAACGTCTCGGATTACGCCATCAACAACCACACGACCAACACTTCGCAATGCAACATCACATTCATCCCTCACCGCATCGACCAACCCCGTTCCCCGAGTAAACTCACCTCACCGACCCACCTTCCGCTCGACAGCATCCAACGGCTCGACCGCGAGCACCTCGTCCACTCGAACTACCCGCCCGCCTCCGCTCAAATCGCCGTCCAAGTCGCCTGCCAAACCCTTGCCTTCGGAACTCTCCGACCCATTCGCTGGCCCCAAAACCGCGTTATCCCTGAAAGAAGTGATCGCTCAAAGGAGAGCTGAAGCGAAGAAGGCGTTGAAAGAGCAACAGCGGACACGCCCCAATTCGGCGTTGGCAAGCAGGTCTGGTGACTCGGTGATTGGCGATGGGGACTTGTTGCCCGAAGATAACGACTGGAACGGGGGTAGAGGGGCGTTAAGTGCACAAGAGGAGGAGGATTTATTGGGAAGGCGAAGTGTGAAGGAGTCGATTGAGCGGGCTAGAGAGACAGGTAAGTGAAGGGTTTTTATTTTTTTTCTTTCCGGCCTAGGGCTCAAACCGGGATTGTCTTGTTCTTGCATCAGGTTCCCTCAATTTGACGTCCCGGTCGCTATCCTACATTCCGACTAGCCTCTTCTCCATTCACCTTAGTGTAGATCCGGAACTTCTACCAGGGCAGACCGCAGCTTCACAAGAAGAGAGCACACCCCATCGACAACTAGCGTATTACGAAGCCGTGGACCTGACGTCCCTCAAAGCGCGAGACAACACCATCAGCCATTTGCAACCGGAAATCTCTTTGTTCGGTTCGCTCAAGGTCCTCGATTTCGCAAAAAACCAGCTGTCGAGTTTGCCGGACTCGATCGGAGAGTTGGCCTGTCTGGTCCATCTGGACTTGTCGGAGAACAACTTTGAGCAGTTCCCCGAGAATGCGGTCACGTATTTGTCAGCGTTGAGCTGGTTGGACATTTCAAAAAACAAGCTCAAGACGCTCAAGTTCGTGGGTGGCATGGTTGATGCGGGACCGACGCCGCCGAGCCCAGGGTTCGGGTCGGATTCGTTTTTCTCGCCCACCTCTTCGCGGAGTGGCCGAGGAGGCCTATCTCGCCCAGAAGTCTTGCCCTCGCTCAAAACGCTCAACGTGGCGGATAATCTGCTCACTGCGTCTTCGATCGACACGAGCGGCATCAAAGGAGAGGGAGCTTTCCCACCACAGAGCCTGGTTAAACTGGACTTGTCGGGCAATCCTCTCGGGGCGGCGTCGCCTCTTGTCGCTGTTCTTTCGACCGCGGCACCGTCGCTCAAGGAACTGTCGATGAAAAAGTGCGAAATGGAGCAAGGTTCGTTCGCACCCTCTCCAGCCGCCGAGACCGCCGAACCTCCCGCGAGGAAGGCTGGGCGAAGAAGCGGACCGTTCGCGAGTCTTCACGTGTTGGACATCAGTGAGAACGGATGGTTAAACGAACAAGAGATTAAAGAGTACTTCAAAGTCGTCGTCGAACGCGGTGCGGCGATTGGAGCTCCGCATGAATCTATCGACGTACCTCCGGGAGGAGTTGAGGTGCGATTGGGGATGAGAGATACGCGGGAAAAGTGGGAAGTGGAAGCAGAATTAAAAGGACAACGACCGCGGACGAGCAATTCAAATTCAAACGCTACTACTGGTGGTGATGATCGTGGTACCGACGGGTTGGAAGAAGAGACCGCGGGTCTAGCTATCGGCGAAAGGGAGGGCGGGGCTCCGCCTCCAGTCATGGGTGGTGGACGAAAACGTCAAGATCGACCCAAGAGCGTGCAGAAGGAGCAATGGGAGGTGGACGTGGACGAAGGTTTGCACACTGAGGCTGGACGGTTGAGGAAGAGGATGGAAGAGGAGAGAAAGGCTGCTGAAGCGGAGGCGGCCCGGCTGAAAGAGAAAGAGCAAGCTGCTGCCGATGCGGCCGCCGCTTCAGCATCCAAGGGAGAATCATCATCAAGTCAGGCAGCAAAGGGAACGCTGGAAAAGTACTACGATGCCGCAAGTCATACGCTCGCACTGCCGTCATCCAAGAAGAAACCTGCCCACAACCGGCACGCCTCGCTCACGTTCTCTCGGTCTGCCGCTGGAGGAGGAGGTTCAGCTGACCCAAACGTGCCGACAGAGACGCTTCCCATGACCGTGATCGTGACCCAACCCTGGAGTTCGAGTTTACGTGCGCTTCATATGAGCAATCGGCGGGCGGATTCGGTGTTCAGTCTTTCGTCGAACAACGACGTTCGATTGGAAAGAGTGGAAGAGGTGCTTTTGGATGGATGCGCGTTAGGAGATCTCGTACGCGTCAGGCGATTGTCGGGAGAGACGGAGGAGCCGATATTTGAGCTGTTGAGTGGGATGTTCCCCGCGATGACGACATTAGACCTTTCGGAGAATGGCCTTACGAAAGTGCCCGGACTTGTCAAATTGTTTTTCCCTGCTGAAGCGGACGGTAAGAAGAGGGGACTCAAGGTGCTTAGGTTGAAAGGTGAGCGAGTGGTCTTGCTAATGGATCGAAAGTTGACTAATGGGTTCTGATCGAAAAAGGCAACGGGATCGCGGATGTGGAGGGATTGGTGGAGGTAGCAGAACGGTTTGGTCGTGGTGAAATCGAAGGCTGGCGAGGAGAAGAGATTGACATCCGGGACAATCAAATACCGAAGGTGAGTCTCATTTCACTGCTTGGATCGATCGGCGTATGGCAAAGTTTTGTTGCCGGATGGAGCCAGCTTGGGCGAGTGGGCGCCGGTGGGCGGGCATCCGCGTTGGCCTACCCCTTACTGTGGAGGACAGTGGCTATCTTTGGCCACGGAAGAAATGACGCGCGGCAGTTTCGCCGAAACCCGGGATGTCCCCATCAAGGGCGCATAAACCTTGCCCAATTAACTGACTGAATTCTCCCCAATTTTCTGCAATTTATTATAGCTACCCCCAGTTCTGGGTCTGCTTCACCTGGATGTCTTACTCGTGGAGGGTAACGTGTGAGTCGGGCGAGTCGGGTTCGGCGTCGGTTAACGTTAGCGACTCATCAAACGCGCTTTTGACAGATTCCGAGTGCCCCCGAGAGGAGTGTGGCTCCGCGAAGGTGAGTGCGGGTGGATGGTATGAGGTCCGTCCGGGGAGTCGAACGTGGTCTTTCGTTTTTTGTAGGAACGCAGGGGCTTCTTCGATGGTTGCGGGAGAGTGCGGTACAAGGGTGAGCAGGTGACCCCTGGGGGTATCGGTAGTACTCGGAGATAGTCAGTAGGTTGCGGGATCTTAGTGGACGATAAGGGGAATGTTTTGGTGTGGACCAATTTCCTATTGGACACGACCCAGCCCAACTCTGTTCCTCAGTTTTCGATTCGATACCCATTAGTCTCCTTACCAATGACTTCCTCCCCTTCAATGGCTACCGCTCCTATGCCAGATAATCCTACTTCTACGCTCCCCTTCATCCTCGTCCCAAATCTCGCCGCTTTCCCCTCCCCACAAGACGTAGAGATGAGCAAGAGGCCACGCCCGTCCTTCCCAATCCCAATCCAACGCCCGCCCTCCTCGGGAGCCTCAAACCACTCCATGTCCATCTCGCCAGAGAACAGGCTCCAGCAGCAATTGAATCAGTCCAATTTCCAAGGCCCCCAGCACAGGCACGCCCACCACTTGCACTCCATCCCGCCCAAGGAGAAGACCACCCGCACGTTGATTCTCGACCACCTCCTATGCTTGCACGCACGCGCCAGGTTCGCTCAGGCCAGAGCCGAGTTGGGTCTCGACCCGGAACGAGTCGCTTCCGACGACGAAGACGATGAGCTGTCGCCCGCGAGCGACTCGGAGTGCATGGACTGGACGGCGCCCAACGGCAGCGTCAAGGACGCAATGAACGCTCGCGTGTACAAGGCCAGGGCCGACGGCCTCGAAAAGGTGCTGAGCGCGATGCTCGAGCAACCCCCCGAGGAACTTCCGTTCGACGCCGACGACCTCCTCTTCCGCGACACGAGCTTCCAGCTGCCCTCCGCGCCGGTCCTGCCCAACGGCGTCCGACTCAGGCTCGCTCTCGCCGGTCTCATCAACGACGTCTTTGCCGAGGACGAGTTCACGGTTCCCAAGGACCAAGCGGCGGAGGCAACCCACTTTTACCATTCGCCGCCGCCCCCACTCTCGTCCTACTCCCCGGCATTATCCGTCCTAGCCAAAATATCCTCTTTCGCTCAACATGCCGATAATCAGCGACCCGTGTTACCCTCGTTCCAATCTCTCACGGCAACTACCGACTCGGGGACCGACGCTCCCCCCGCGCAAAGCATCATCCCGCCCCCACCAGCAGGTAGCATCTTTTCCTCAATCCCTCGCGGCGCAGGACCGGAATCACCTTGGGCCTTGGGAGGTTCGCTCGGTTCTCGTTCATCTGCTTCGACGGCGGGTGGCCAGTTGGCGAATGTTGGCTCATCATCCTCCTCTTCGTTCCCTGCATCCTCACCCTCCGCTTCTGGTTCGATTTTCCCTCCTCATTCTCACTCGCGTCCCTCGGCGCGGTATGGTCCGTCCGCGAACGCTTCAGGAGATATGCCTCCTCCGCCCCCGCCGCGCGTCTACCGTGCTGTGGGCCGTTCGCGGGACCTGTACAACGCGGGTACGATGTCGAGGGGAGCGAGCAGCAGCTCGAGCAGGCCGCACAGGTGCCCTCACCATCTCACGTACTCGTGCCCGCCTTCGTCCTTCTGCGTCTCGTCGCTGAACGCCCAATCTCCAATCAAGACGAGCAAATCTCGCACGCGATCCTCCATTGGCGCGGGCTTGTCCACGCCTGGACCCCCACTCCGCCGCGCACCTTATTACGGTAAGAACCAAGGCAAGGAAGCCAGGATGACCGACCTCTTGCCGAGGTTCTTGAGGCTCTCGGCGCTGGTCGCTGTCGAGCTGGGAAGGGAGGAGAGACACGAGGATGAGAAAGCGGAAGAAGTGGCCAAGTTGGCGTTGGCGAAGCGCAAGGAAGGTGGTAGGGCGAGAGCCACGTCCGGCGCTGGCGACATGGCGTCCTCTGCAGTCTCGAGCCATTCGTACGATTCCGACGACGACAGTCCAGACACCGCCAAGCGTCTCGCCGCCCGACCTACCAAGCTGTGGTACAAGCTCCTCGCCGGTTTACTCACTCGAGCCGTCCTGCAAGGCTACCTCGTCAAAGGATGGAAGGGTACCGACCCTATCGAGGTTCTGTTGGGTGTGGGCATCGGAGCTGTCCCACCGGAGGATTCGACAAATCGGGAAGACGAAGACGTTACGATGGTGGACGAGGAAGAAGAGAAGGACTATGAGCCCGACGATATGCCTGAGCTGGCCGACGCCTGGCACATCTTATTCGGATTCAAGACCAAAGATGCACCGACTGCTACGGCACCGACGCCGAATGGAATGGCGGTTGATGATTACGAAGGTTTGATGGCCGACAGAATTTCGGAGGTTGGTCCAAGTTGAAGGCGTTGTAAAAATAGCAACTGACGAAAGACCAAATCACAGTTCTTTACCGTTTCGCCCAACGTTAGCGAGTTGTCGAACCACTTGGACGATCTGGCGCGCAAGTATCCTTCTCAGCCGGTGGATAGGAGCCTCTTGAAGTTCTGCGAAGCGGTCGCTAAATGGAGAGGCAAGCCTGAGCTCGAAACTGTGAGTTCTCTCTTCGTTTCGGGGAATTTTAGGTCGCTTGCTGACCACACTTTTCCTTACCCCAACCAGTACAAGGACCGTCCATTCGACGCCCCGGCTTCCCCAGCGGCAGCAGGAAGCTCCGGTCTCTCAACGTCCGCGACATCCAACTTGTCTATCCACCAGCTCATCCACCCTCAACCCCCGCCGACACCTCTCATCGAGCGATACTTCGTCGTGCCTTCCAAAACCGAACGAGAGGCTACTTCTCTTGGCGGGTGGGGTGCAGCGGGCAGCAGCAAGTCTACAGCGGTGGGTGACCGACGGGACTCCGTGAGCTCGACTGGCACTAAAAGAAGCCGAAGAAGCAGCTGGACGGACGGAAAGGGAAAGAAGGTTGTGATCGGGCAAGCTTGGGTGGAGGATGAGGAGTACGTTGGTCCTTACGGGATCTAATGGTTACCTCAGGCGGACTTTATTTTTTGTAGGATCTTCTAAGGGGAAAAGGGACAGTTGGCGTATGAGCATGTTATCGGCTTTCTTTTTTTCGTTTCTTTTTCCGATTTTTCTTGTTCAATTCCCTTCGAATTCGCTATGTGTAAATCGATATCATCGAATGAGATGTATGGGATTTCCGTCATGGTGTCATGTGAGAATAGACTCTGCTTCGCTTGGCAGGTCAAATTCAATTATCGCTCGCACACTATCGTGGGGCTTGGCATAGAGCGGACAAAAAAGGCAGATGAATTACGGTAGCAATGACAGAGAATTAGATTGATACCGAGAATGATGAAAATCGCAGAGCAAGGGTTCCGTTTGAATAGCGTCACGAGGCCACCCGCTAAGAAGGGAAACAAGCAACACGATACTTCGCTGGAACTTGCGAGCAAGAAAAGTAAGCCAGATGCATTGAGTGAGGAGATCTGAAACGAGCATTCAGATTCGGGCTTTCTAGAGGAGATGGTGAGTTTCAGTCATCTTCCTCTTCCTTGATGAAGAGCTTCTTGAATTGGGGTTTCTCGTCTTCTTGTTTGATGTAGGTGGCTCCAACTCGTAGCTGATTCTCGAGGGAGGAGACATAGCCACGGAGCCTCTCGTTATCATCCTCGAGCATCTTCTGGTATGCGACCGAGTACTCGAGTTGCTTCTCCAACGTCTTCTTGTACTGTATTTCCTCCTTCTCGCGCTCTGCACGTTCAGCTCTCTCCTTAGGTGTACCGTACAGTCTAGCCAGCTGAGCTTCCAACTCTTTGTTCCTCGCTGTAGATTCAGAGGCCATTTCCTGCATCGATACATACCTTTCGTACAACTCGTTCGTTTCGGCGCCCAAGTTGGCGTTGATCGCTTTCTCCTCGTCCAACTCCTCTGCAACCCGAGCGCACTTGGACTTGCAATCCTCCAGTTTCGTTTCGGCCTGACGTTTGAGATGGTTAGTGAAAGCGAGTTCGTCCTGCAGCATGACGTATTTCTGTTTCTCTGCATTGAGCTCCACCCGAACGGCTTGGACTTGGTCAAGGAGATCCTTGTTCGCCTGGCCGAGGCCCCTGCGGTGATCGTCGGAGACTTCTAAGGTACTTCGGGTACGAGCGAGGTCGTCGAGAGCTTTCCTCAATGCACCATTGACAGTGCTACGATCGTGTGGTTTGGGATGGCGACCACCGTCAGACGACTCGTAATGAGTATGGTTGACGTTCTGAGGGACGTACTCTGTTGCCCTGACGTCTTTATTCGTATGACTCTGTACGTCGACGGGGTTGATATCGTCAATGTACGAGTTTGGGAACCTAGTGGCAGTGGACTCGGTTAGCGGCATGTCGGCTGTGGGTTTACAAGAGCACTCTGTAGTGTATGACTGGGAGTCACTAACGTACCTGGTTTGGAAGTTCATGGTGTAAGTAGTTGAGTGAGTCTGAGATATCGGTAAGTCGAGTGATGGAAGAAAGAGAGCAAGAGTGTTGTTTGCAGCGCGTTTGTATTTCGACGGGTCCGTGACTCCCAGGAATACTATTTAGTCTCAAAGAGGCAACCTCCATGTTCAAGTGCTCGTACTCTTGTGCGCTGGATCTTATCTTGAAGATTTTCAAGGTCTTTCCATTCCTTGAATATCTGCTCAAGTGCTGGCTGAATTGCATCTCCCGGGGTTGGGCATACTGCGAAGAACCTTGCAAAGAACCGATCGAAGAACAGCAAGCCCGATTCGGATTCTCGTTGTAAAAGTTGCAATTAAACGTAAAATCTATCTCTCAAGTCTTACGATTTCTTTGCTGGGGTGCCAAGGAAAGGGGCCGCAGGGGGGTTGTGCTATCCTTGAAAAGAGACAACGCCCCGTGCCGCAGTCCATAAATCAGCAATATTGTTGTGGTAACAGGAAATTGAGTCCTCGTCTCGACTTTAAAGCTGTTTGCTCTCGGCGTGTGGGACGTGCAAGCCGTTGTTCAAGTCGATCTCCTTCTACAGGAAGCACATTAAGCTGCGCCGCGGGCGCCGAAGGCCCGCAGCTGAAGACCCCAAGTCGTTGTATCGCACTGCGCGTTGAGCTCCCCCCTGTCCTGCAAGACTATATTTTCGGGCCTGATGGCAGCCATCTGTTCAAGACAAACTCTCTTGCAATCACCTTACACCGCCTTCAGAAGATGTCAGATCTGTGCCCAGTTTACGCTCCTTTCTTCTCCGCCATGGTTCGTTACCGGAGATCTTATGATTCACTTCGATTTCTAATACTTACTCCCCGCTTAACAGGGTGTGATGTGCGCTATGGTGTTTTGTGGTAAGCGCAAAGAGGGAAGGCAAGGATGCGGATCCGCTAACGTCCACCACTTCCTAATCACCTAAAGCCTTCGGGGCAAGGTACGTAGAGATCTCTGTGAGTTTAATTACACTACTAAATTACAACGTACGAATAGCTACGGGACTGCTAAGTCCAGCGTTGGCATCACGGCCGCCTCGCTCCTTCGGCCGGACATGATGATCAACTTGTGCATACCCATTGTCATGGCGGGTATTGTCGGTATCTATGGCCTAGTTATATCGGTCATGATCCATGACAACAGTCAGTGGCAATCCGTCCAAGCCCTTTGTCCTTTATCCTAATACCGGAGGTTTGCAGTCCGACCCGTCATGTCATTGTATCAGGGTTTCATGCACCTTTCGGCTGGCCTCGCCGTCGGCTTGTCGGGACTGGCCGCTGGCTTTGCCATTGGAATTGTTGGCGACTCTGGTGTCCGGGGAGCTTCTCAGCAACCCAGACTCTTCATGGGAATGGTAATTACCAGCTGTTTCGCCGTCGTTCTGTGTGCAGAGTCTGACCGAAGGATTATTACAATAGGTTCTGATTCTCATCTTTGCCGAAGTCCTTGGACTGTACGGTACGCGCTACTGGTCTTCCTATTTCACTGTGATAGGCCCGTACTGATATCAATTATTCGGTGCAGGGCTCATCGTGGCTTTAGTAATGTCCTCCAGGGCCAATCAACTCTCCGACGGCATTTGCACCATGTGAAGCACTCCTCCGAAAGCACAGGCTCTGTTGTTCTGGTCAGACCGATGGTCTGTTCCCTAGATCCTCCACCGCCTCCATAGCCGCTTGTCTGACCTCCCTCAATACACGTGCCTGTGTCATCCACAACCCCAAAGAGCCCATTCCCATATCCTCCAAGCTTCTTCCGACCGGTGCACTGGGTTCGGAACTCTCCTGTCGCCGAATAACTTGCCCCCCGCTGAGATGGTATTCGGTAACCCCAAGTGGCCACAGCGCTTGAATGATGAGTTTAATCGTGTCGGCGTTAATTCCACTTCCAGGAAGAATCTGTGGGGCTGTTCGGGATTCTGAATTGGCTATTTCCGAGATCTCTGGCATGCACTGCGCCAATGTTTCGAGTCCTCCGTCCAGCAATTTGGGCGTCAGACCACTAGGGACGCGAAGATAAGGTTCCGCCCCACCGGGTAACATGAGGAGATACCTTGTCAGGATGCGGCTGACTCCGGGAATAGACGCCACAGCTCTATATGCTTCGAGGCGTTCGGGCGTCAACGTCGTAAACTCGCAGTTAACTGCCGCTCACAGCGCACGAGATTTGCTGTCATGTCGAATGCACGGTGAAATGTCACTGTATTCTTCCTTGATTGAGCTAAACCTGTCAATACTTGATTTCGGGAGGCGCGTACCTTCGCAGGACCCAGCTGTGTCCACGAGCCTTGATGGTGTTAACGTAAGAACGAGTCAGAGTTGCACAGATCCATACCGTTGTGTCCGAACACGGTCTACTTCGCCATCTGGCGTCAGAACTCCGAAAACAAAACCTCCCACCCCGAGCAATTTGAAGCCTCTGATGTCTTGCTCCATAACTTCAAGTTCGGCGTCCGAATAAATAAAATCGCCGATCCGAGGTCGAATCATAATCTAGGAGAGTCACCGAGTAAGCATATCAGTGTTGAACCCAACTAAGGAGTCGAAAAATACCAAAATCGGAATCTGGCAGACTTGCTGGATCGCTTTCACCAACCCATAGCTTGGGGTCATCCCTCCACCATATAGCAACGAGGAGCAAACTTCCAACCGATCAGCTCCACCATCTCGGGCTCTGCAAAGTTGATGTGGTGAGTACACGATGCCCGCTTGTCTCAGATTCGGCGGGCACTTACTGAATGGCTGATTCCAGCGAATCGACACATACCTCAAATCGAAGCCTATCGGCGCTTGATACGGACATAATCTTTACACAAGCACCGCTGTTAAAGGCAGAAGCGGAGAAACAGAGTTCTTTGTAGCGGTCAGGATCAGACAAAGCGCGTTAAAACGTAAGCTGACGCTTGAATCATCTCCGTCCTTTAGCGCTTTTGACGCTACATCTCCCACGCAGACGGCGCTCGCACCCCACACACGAGAAACATTACAGAAGACCAGGGAAACCGTAGGATTGGGAAACAAGGCAGGGTTTACAGCTCGGTAAATAATATGATCGAAGATGGGGGAAATGGGGGTGCAATGCAATGAATCCGAACTGCTACATCCTACCGTAAACCCGTTCCTCAGTGTCCGACACCCATAGGGTTCGGCCCCTGTTGCTGTGCATCATAGCCATGGGGTACCGGCGGTCCGGTTGGAGGCATCATCATACCGTACGGCAGAGCGTGCTGGTGGGCCACTGAGTATCGATCGGAAGTCAGTCGTGGTCCGAGATCGTGCGAGATCGGGGATCAACTTACTATGTGGGCTTTGGTGGTGATAGGCAGCGTACGCATGTTGCGGCATTGGGGTTGGTGGCATCGATCCACGGTGACCGGCGTTCGGGGGATACCCACCTTGTGGTTGCGGAGGAGGCATATATGGTTGGTTCGCTACACACGGCAATAATCAGTTATGGACTTCGAAGATAAGTCTGATGAAACTCACGTGGCATTCCGGGCATTGGAGGTGGATACATGGCTGCATAGAACATAAGCATCTGTCAGATTCCGGCCATCTTAAACAACCGAAATGTGCCACATACGAGCGCCATTTGGTGGAACGGACGGAGAGTATGCCATAGGCTGCATGTAAGGACTACCCATATAGCCGCCTGGGGGAGCGGCGTTGGGAGCGGCCATCATGTGCTGAGGTGGAGGCTGTAATCAAGGAACGATCAGTCCCGCGTTCTTCGAAGTAAGTATCCGTTAGACTTACTGGAGCACCGCCATACGGAGGATAACCATAGAACATCATAGGATAACCCATGCGTGCAGCTTGGGCGGCGGCCTGAGTATTCGGATCTTCCTCGTATGGTGGAGGTGCAGGCTGGTGAGGTGCCACTTGGGGAGGGTGGGGGATGACTGGGAACATCTGCATGTACTTCTTGCCAGTAAATGGCCAAACCGCGGCTTGATACGGATATGTTAATAAATAATTCATTCAATAATGGAAAGTAAAAGGCACTTACGAACAGCGCCAGCATCGGAGACCTTGTTATATTTGAAGGGATTGAAGTCGTCCTTGATATGCACCGGCACCCTCTTGATAGGTCGGACACCAAAGTAAGGGTTAGGTGAAACAGTTTCTGCTGGCTTGTCAGAAGATCCAGAAGGCGCAGGACTTGGTCCTCCCTAAAGAATGAAGGGGTTTTAAAGTGATCATAAGAAGACGCTCGTAGCGCAAGGCTTAATCGCAGAACTTACGGGTTTGAATGTTGGTGCCTTCGGGTTGAACGCAGAAGCATTAGCATTCAACTTCGACGCAGTAGCTGGCGGAGCTGAGGGGCTGACAGGCGTGGTCGCTCCGTTGGAGGTAGAAGTGCTAGCTGCGGCAGTGGGTTCGAGATTCCTCCTCTTGGTCGGATCGAATGGCGGGATCTTCTGGATCGTCATCCGGATCGGGGTCCCCTTTTGCGGGCCAGCAGCACCGGGTTTCGCTCCTGCGCTGGGAGATGTAGCGCCAGAAACCGGCGAAGCAGCACCAGGTTTGGCTCCAGCAGGGGTAGCACTCTTGCCAGGACCTCCCTTGAACGGTGGAATGGGCGGGACAATGGAAGCTCTGTTGGCGACCTTGGAGCTGGCGGAGATTGGCGCCGGCGGAGGAACGACGATCGTGTTGGGAATGGGAAGAGCTCCGGCAGGCGGTGGGATAGCGACGCCAATCATCCGAGCCTTGCGATCTTCAGCATCCTTGGCGGCTTTCTCTACGATAGCCTTCTGCTTATCTTCATCTTTCGCGAGGATGGGGACGAGGTCGTCGGGGATGGTTTGTTTCAACTGCATGGCAGAACTGTTAGCTGGGGTCGATGGCCAGCACATAGCGAGTACCAACCTTAAAGCTCTTGCTAAATTCAATAAGTTCACTCAACCTCTTGTCCTTCTCATGCTTCACAAGCGCTTGCTTCTTCTGCGTCATCCTTTCCTTTTCGCTACTGACGAAGTCCCGGAAGCTAGCGATGACGCCTAGATCCTTCGGCTTAGGAGAGGAAAGAAGGTCTGTCAATGATTTTCCAAAACCAGCTTGATTCTTACTACCTTGGCACCATTAGCGCCATTGGGTGGCGTGGTGGTTGTCTGATCGCTTGTTCCATTCGGTGTTGACTGACTTGTTCCATTTGGTTGCTCCGCTGGACGTTCCGCTGATGCTTCAGGGGGATTGACTGACACCTTTGGTATTGGCGGGGTAGCAGCGGTTGGTGGAGGAGACTTGGTCCCTGCCCCTGTATCACCGGCACGGCGAGCGCCTGGGGGAACATAGGCATTTGGACCACGGACCACAGCACCATACCTGTTTCCAAACCAATTGTGTCAACTCGAGAGTAGGTAAAGAAAACGAATAGTGCGCACTTGTCTTCCTCGTTCCCGGTACCGTCACCTTGGTTTCGCTCTTCTCGAACGTGAGGGTTTGCAGAGACAGTCTATCAACGACAAGCTCGACGTCAGTTTCCCTGCCGAAACCGAGCCTCTCAAGCCATTCACCCCTTGAATCTCATCAGCGATCTGTTGCGCCTTCCGCTCCTTCTCCTTATAGTCCGAAGTGTTCTTGTTGAGTTTCGTCGTGTAGAAGTCCTCGTTATAGTCCGTGGTGACGCCAAACAATTGCTCGTTGACAGCAAATTGATCCCACTGTCCGTTCGGTTGAGTAGAGCCAAAAGTAAGAGCGTCGCGTCCGAGTCCATTAGTGTCAGCATACGGTGCCGTTGCGTCCGGTTTCCAGGCCTGAAGTTCGCGTTCGCGTAGTTTGTTGGACATTCCGCTGATGTCTGTGTCCGTCCGGAAGGCTTATAGATATCAATAGCGGCATTAGATCTCCGAGCGTACTTTGGGACCCATCAGCCCTATCATTATTGGCGCAAAGACTTACTGTCGAGGACTTTCGTTCCGTTGGCCGAGGGTGCTGGTGGTGGATCCGGTTTCTTCCAGTTTGCAACTTGTCCCAGAGGAATAAAGTATGTCGGGATGAGAGCAGAGCCAGGGTTGACGACATCCTTGGCATCGCGTAAGTTGATTCCAGCATGAGCGTGTTCGTTTTGGGACAGTATGCCTTCGTAACGGACTCCGGCGTTTGTCGTGACGACGATGGCGGAACCCTGTCAACCACACGAAATTGTGAGTTTATGCAATAGCGACGGTGGTGCCAAAGAGATGTTTTGGATGGGAGAGGGATAGGACGAGCGCAGCACGTCAGTTGATTGGTGAATGAAATTTCCCCAACTGTAATTTAAAGTAGGTAGGGAAGAAGGGACGTACGATGAGGTCCGCTGGGGGTAGAGAAGTAGCGGCTGGAGGTGGAGACACGCTAGCTTTCGCCGCGTCGCTCTGGCCAGCGTAATTGTTCGAGTAGCCTGGTTGATTCGGTCCGCCATTCGCTGAATTTGGTGTTGGGGGGCCCATCATTGGGGAGGGTGTGCGGGGGTTGTAGTTCTGCATGATGGACGGGTTATTGTGAGCACCGCGCCAGGCTCCCCCACCGCCAGGACCGCCTCCTCGTCTATGTAGAAGAGATTATGTGTGAGTATGAGTGGGTTTGTCGAGCAAGGTCCAGGGATCGCCCGTCTCTCTTCGATAGAAAGGCAAGTCGAGCTGTGCAACCTGAGCCGGGTTTCACCTACCCTCGCGGAGACTGAGATGGGCCATCCTTTCGAGGGCCCTTTCCTCTTTGCATAGAAGACATGGGATGAAGGAGATTGCGAGTTGGAAAGAGAACGAAGAGGAAGAGAAAAGTGGAAGGGGATTGAGTAGCTGGCAGGACGGAGAGGAGGGGAACGGTGAAGGCTTCAGATTAGCGGATTTAAGATCGACTTGGAAAAAAACTTGAGAGTCTTTCGTCTCATCGTAACGACGCGCACCTCTTGTAGAAATAAAAGTCGCGCTTTGAGTGAAATTGAAATAGTCCCTAGTGCCGCTGTGGGCGATGAAGGGGAAGGGGAGGAGGTAGAGAGAGGGAGGTTGGGAAGAGGGGTGACGAGGAGACAGCAGGACAGAGTCCACGGGGGATTCCTTCAGTCCAGTCCAGAATCTCTCGCCTGCTTGCACAGCGTCGTTCCGAGACTCGCCACGAAACAACCTTTCCGCCGCCATTTCGTCTCATTTTACCCAGGCCGTTGTTCTGGACACGCTCAAGCTCACTCGTCTCCAGGTCGTCCGACGTCTTTGCCCTATGGGCCTTACGGATACGAGGAATTGGCCGCACGTGGAGTGACAGCATCAAGGACCGGGTCGGTCAATCCCAGGCTGAAACAGGACAATTGAGCACGATCATCAAATTATGGCAAACTGCCTCTATTGTTGTTATCTAAGTACTACTGCTCGTCATCGTCACTATTGCAGACAGAAAAGACAGGAACGACGCTCAGGTACAGCATCAATGGACAAGCGCACAGTGAAGCGCCTGATTTTGTGTAAAAGGTGGTGTGAGGGAAATTATGGGATGGAAGTGTGGGTGGGGGATGGCGGTGGAGGGGACTTGGTTGCGAGGTGGACAAGGCGAGGCCAGGGTAACGACAAGACAGAGGCAAACGAAACGCAAATAAGATATGAAACCCCAAAGAAGCGCAGATCGGAAGATTAGAGGAATGAAGAAAAGGCAGGAATGCGAAGCAGAGAATGGGCCAGTGGAACTGGATGGTGCAATGCCGGTGACGCGTATCGCAAGTCGGCTCGGCGCGCCACTCACCACCCAGCTAAGCATTGAAGCCCTCCTCATGCTTCCACCTTCTGCTCCTGTCCCTCACAGAGCACACGCAGGACGTGCTCGAATCCCTGTCTTCCAAGGGCAGCATTCGAGCGGAATCGCTCTGCGCTCCACGATTCCAGCTTGTCGCCCAGGGACTTCCATTTGCCCATCCGCGCCTGGATTTCAGCCGTTTGCCTGAACAGAGTCTTCGATAGAGGGTTCACAGGTGATGGTTCGTAGGTAATGTGTTCGAGAACGGTCATGTACTGGGAGAGAGAAAGGTTGACGGAAGTGACTGTCGTTCGGGACGTCTGGGGGTCGACGAAAGAGACTTCCCGCACGAAGGCGTCTTCCGAGCCGCCAAGGAACTAAAAGGAATAGGACAATCCGTCAGACTCTGAATAGGAAAGAGCGGTAAAGGATCGTACCTTGACGACCCATTTCGGTGCGGACTGCTTGCACCCAAGTATCCGCTCCGTCCGAATAATTCCAGTCTCGGGGTCTATTGATCGGTCCAGCACATCCACAGAGACGACATGGCCGCTGTATGGATTCGGATACTTCTGCCAGACGCCCTTGCTAACCGTAGCCCAGTCATGACTACCGAGCGGAAAAATTCGTGAGCCACAGCGGTTCACATGCAAATACCAAATATCTACTCACTCGTAGTCGAAAGCCTGCTTGAAGAAGTGAACCATCTTTTCTATGTCGTAAAAGTGCCAAGTCTAGTGTATATAGGTCGTATAAAAAGATGTAAGCAAAGGGACTTCGGTTTCGAGTGAAGAGGGGGGTTGCTGAGAGGGGAAGGGGAGTCTATGACGGAGAGAGCCAACGGGGATGGGAGATTTTTGAATGGTCTCGCGCGCCACGGATTTTCGCGGGTCAACAGTGCCCCGGCGACCGACCAGACCCGAAAAGGGTCCCACACGACCAGAATTCACGAGGTTCCGCTCAAAGCCGAACACTCCACTGGAGCACCGATTTCCGTGGTGATTATTAACACCTCACTCAGCAGCCGAAATACAAAATACAAGAATAGGTATACTAGATCTCATCAAGCGGCCGCAACAATAGGTGACTGAGCTCGGTCCTCGCGCAGTGCCTTGAGCTCAGCAAGGCGTTGCTTCATCTTCGGAACAGCCAGGAGCTTCTGTTCAAGCTACCCACGATGTCAGTACGCACTGGCCTAGGCCCCGAATCACAGCACAACTCACAAGTTGCTTCTCCTCTTGCAATGCTAATCGCCTTTCAGCGTCTAATTCAGTGCTATAAAGGCAGATCATGCGTTAGACCTTAAATGGGGGTTACGCAAAGGGACGAGCGTCGAGAACATACAATACATAACCTCCTTGACCATCATACTGCAGGATCAAGTGGTGATATCTGGGGAAGAGAACGATGAGCCCCTTTTGGACTTCTCTCATGGACCGGGCCGACTCACTGCCATAACGAGGGTCGATGTGAGACCGTAAGCAAGGTAATTCCCAATGATGTTGCATGTTCGAACATGATCCTCTCGAGGTCCAGTGGTACCGCAGAGGTACACTCGTCCAGAATGGCATACTGGGGGTGTGGGGAGAGTCAATGGGCGTCAATATAAGTATTGGCTTCGCGCCAATCACGGGCGCTGAGATCTAACCTTGGGCTCATGATAGAATAACCTGGCCATGGCGATCCGTTGCTTATCGCCCCCACTCAGGGCGTCTCTCCACTCTTTTGCAACGTCCCATCCTCCTTCCCGCTCGACAATATCCTCCATGCCGACGACCGCCAGGATATTGTATAGATCGTGATCCGACATCCGGCGCCGTTCCATTTGTGCCTTGGAGTGAGGGTATATAATTTGGTCCCGAAGCGTTCCAAGGCTGAGGTATGGGCGTTGCGGAATGTACGTGAAATCTTCAGCTGGAGGCTTTCGGACGCTTCCACCTATGCATACGCCGATCAGTCAAATAGGATCAACGCCAGGATCAATTAAACGTACCGTAGACGGGCCAAAGTCCTCCTAATATGCGGAATAAAGAGGATTTACCGCAGCCTTTGTGGAATGATCGAGAGTCAGCCCTGTCAGCCAACAAGCTACGAGCCTGGATCCAAGAACTCGCCGTTAGGTCCGACAATCAATAGATGTTGCTAAACAGTATACCCATTAGCGTGCACATGGTTCCAAAGTTTGCACAGCACTTACCCCAGGCTTCACATGGAACGACAACGAGCGAACAAGGATGTCGCCGTTCGGACTGACAATGGGCACGTTCGTGAACTCAATATCGTCGCCATCAGTAACCGTTCCACGGCCCTTGAGTACTGCGCGGGAAAATGTCAGCAAAACGGACCGCTCTGAACCGAAACGCTACGCGAACCTCGGGCGTTCTCTTCAATGCTCGCGCTGCTAACCAGTTGCTTATCAAACTTGCCTTGCCGCACGTCGGTCATCGTATCAAACAGTTGAGCGACTCTGGCGGTGTATCCTGCAAGCTCGGATAATTCTATCCCACAACAATCGTCAGCTCAACCTTTCACCGATACGTAGACTGCTACGGACCTTTATACGAATACATGACCCGACCAAACGCATCGGATGCAGAAAGCAAGAGTCGCCTATTCGTAACGAAACCTAAGGCGACGCTTGATTAGTTATGCTCCTATTCGCCGGACCAAACCAATTGCGAGAGTCTTACTCTCCGTCCTCGCCCCAAGATCGTTCGCTGTGATTCCTGGTATCTTGAAGAACACAGGAATGGCACAAATGCATAGCTAGAGAGGCGTACAAGGTCAGCGAACTCAGTCGTGTCAGCGTCTTCCTACCACCCACCCCCAAGCTTCCCCACAACCATCTAACGATAGGATATCAGTCAAAACTGTAACGCTGGCCACAGATCATTTGAGGGCCCACTTGATAATTCCTTCCTCGACGATACCGTGCCACACTCGCATTCTCAACACTCGATTGATGTGCTTGACGAGCGCGAAGTAGTCTCGCTCAATGATGTACTTCTCGACCTGTTCCCCACCGTAGAAAGCGACCTCCTCTGATGCCTCGACGAGCCGTGAATGCGAGTGCCTGAGTTGGCCTGAAAGAGCGGCTTCAGTCGCGGCATAGTTGCCAAACGGCGGCGTCAATGCGCGCACTACGGATCAAACGTCCCTCCTGATCAGCAACCCCCTCTCGCCAAGAAAAAAGGGGATAGATTTATCCACGCACATAAAGCTGCCGAGGCCTGCACGCCAATGGTAAGCAGGACCAACCCTTCGGCACCGACGTTCCTCGAAAGTTGGTAGTTGTACAATATGACGTCGAGGACCGGCTTCGCAACGTTGCCGTAGATTGCAGCCAGGCTCGTCGAGAACCTGTTAATGTCCACAGTGATCATCCTGCACAAAGCCAAAAGGGCGAAGCACATGAGCCCATTGAAAAACCCCTCGCTCGCACATCAGCGGCAACCCTTCTGGGGAATGCGGGCCAATCTGCCGGGGAATGGCCGACTTACTGGTCAGGATTCTTGATCCTGTCGTCAAGGTTGGCTACATGGAAAAGGAACGCCACAAATGCCCCCCGAGCAAGGACGGAGAGAAGAGAGAAGGGAAAGGGGGTGAAGGGGTAAGGGCTGGGTTAATAATTTCCTTTTTCAGGTTCCAGGAAAATAAAAATAAAAATAAAAAAGGTGTGAACCCCAAAAGGGTTGATCCACGCCGCAGCACGCACACATTTTGTAAAAGACTTTAGCTTCATCTTTCGCATCCTTCCCGAGGTACTGATCCATGACGGCCTCGGTGAGCCGAGTTCGGTACGCGATTGCGAGTTTATTCTGAATGAACCCGAGCATGCTGTTCGTGTACGTAGCTGCCAAGAAACACGCCCAAACGTCCGAAGAGACGTCAGCTCCCCTATATGGACTTTATTGGTTTCGATGACGAAGAAGGGGTTCGCACCAGGGATGGCGACCAACAGCCACCGAAGGATGTTCCACAAGAAGGGGACGGTTTGGGCTCGCACGAGAGATGAGACAATCCTTTTGTTGTTGCATTCAGGTTAGAACACAGTTAGCCATATGGTTGGGGTATTTTTTCGGGGTGCGGATATATTAAACACTCACTTGCCATCAAGATCGGCGACGTAGAGGGAAAGAACCGTCCGGAAGACCAAAAAGGCCGAATGCATGGCTAACAGTAATGCCTCTTTAGACCGGATACTTGGTATTACGATACGACATAGCCGCTTAAGCCTAGCATAGAAGACCGCATCGACCTAGTCGGGGTAAAGACATGAGCCGAGCTTCCGGGAGGGGTGCCCAGCACGACGCCCATATGGTAACCGCTTGAACATACCTCGACCCTCGCCGGTCTCCCGTCAGCGCCGTCTTTCTTTGACCTCCTTGAGCTCCTGGAGGGTCCCGTGGCCGACCCCGGGCGAATGAAGGAGTTATACGATGTCCCGACCACGTAGAGGACAAACGAAGCGGTGATCAACCGCTGAATCTGAGGTCGATGTCTGACGTAATGTGCCGTCAGCTCCTTTAGCGATGGCAATTGCTGCCTCATCGTTGATAGAGTAGCCATTTTGACTTGTGCACTAGTCGAGTTAGCCCAGTAGTGTTGATGGTTGGGAAAGGAGAACGGTGTCGGTCCACATTCGAAGGGGCCCCAAGACAGGCGCGTGACGCACACCAAACTCGCACGTGAAACCGAAAAGAGCGGTTCTGGGAATTATGCTACCAGAGTGAGAAAGAAATACAGAGGCGCCTGTGCACGCATTACATGTAGAGGCGAGTACAAGTGCTATAATAGAATGTCCATGTCATGACGTATTAGGGGGTTGTTGCGGTCGTGGCATAATCATAACTGGGTAGCGGCCAAGGGGTGATGGGGGAGGGGGGTTAAGCGCGTCATGGTGAGGACGGCGTCTCTCGCACTGCCCGTAGGACATCGTCCCAACCTCTGACCCGCCGTATCAGAGGCGACAGCCTGTCGTCTTGCACATCATCGCGCACCCACCATCGCCGTCCGACGCCTTCGACCTTTTCTCTCTCGTCGAAGCCCATGGACTCTACGCCAGCGCTAACCCCACTCCGCCGCTTGTTCCACTCGTAATCGCCAAACAGCAGCACTGGGATCCCAGATTTTGCGCAGTCCATGCAGTTGTCGAGCGAGTCGTCGATCAACATGCTCGCGCCAAGTTGTCTGAGCATCTGTGGAAGGGTCGGCGGCGATCAGCGAAAGGAGTATGAGGCTTGATATATGGAAGGACGGCGGCGACTAAAAGTTTGTTCCTACTCACTTGTGGCTTGGTCAGCTGGGACGTCCCTCGCCCGCCTATTGATGCGGTGAACTCCAGGCCATCAAAGATACCTGCAGCCGTACACATGCGAGAACGATCAGTCACGAACGCCTCCCATCGCCCAAGCCAGTCTTGAATCAATGCCCGCACTCACCCGGATAGTACTTATTAATCGCTTCCTCTGTAATCTTCCGATGTTCATCGCTTCGTGCCGTAACGATTACCAGTCGGTATCCCATCGCCTTGAGCTGCTTGCATATCCTTGGTGCGTCAACGACCGGCGGCGCTAGCTTGTACTCGTCGGCGGTGTAAAAGCGTAGCACCTTTGACACCGTTTCTTTCTGAAATCCGCGGCAGTTACATGCCGATGGAAGAAGGAGAGCATCCGAGGTCAAAACGAGACGGTCAGCGATCGGTTTCGAAGACGCATGGGGCGGTGAGGCACAGAAAGAAAACCAGCTCCGACCACCGAACAGAAGCTGAAGAAGCTCGGGTCGCGTCACACTCACCATTGGGCCCCAGTACGGATTTTTCCACCAGTGATAGTATAAAAAGTCTTCTAGTGCCATCTTTGTACCGTATTCACGGTTGTGCCCTGCGATCGGAAGTTCCGTCGATTAGCTTTGAGCATGGGGGAGAAAACCCACGACGGTGGTAGAGCGAAGCGGGGACTGACATTGCGCAGCGGCAAGGTTTGTCGCGACAAGAACATCGTCAAAGTCTACCGCTATTAATGGAGCAGCTTTGGCCATATTACTGTTGGATACGCAGGCTTTTGAACGTTGATTGGGTTGTCGAGTGTCGTGTCTAGCGGAGACCATTCAATGGAGGGGAGGGGGTGAATGGACGCGAGAGAGGGGGCCTGCCAGTCGAGGGAGCGGCGGGAGTTGCAGGATAGATAAAGGCAGCGAGGATGTGGTGGGAGGCGGGTGGTGCGGTCGAGAGGGGGAAGAGGCCGCTTTTTGCGTAGCGTCATGGGTGGGTTAAATACTGGCGCCTGAGGCAAGAACACCGAGGAACGCCTCCGGGTAACGGTGCAGTCACAGATGGTCGGTCCTGAGATCCCCGAGCAGCGGGGGGAGCGAGATGGGCGATCGGCAGATTTTGGAATCAGGAATTGTTGGGAAAGCATCGCCCAGTTTGAAGCGAACCCAAGGCACGCCCTTGCCCCCCAAAGCTCCCAATTCGGAGGTCTGGCGAGGTACAAACGCAATAGCTCGGGGTAAACAAGACGCGGTCGCCAATAAGTACACGCATGGGCCAATTTGCATCGTGTACTTTTAGTTCGCTGCCCCCCTCCCTCTTCCACCCACCCCCTCGCTTCCGTCAGCCCTGCTTGTTCGGAGGGGGATCTTGCTGGGTCGATTGGAAGATGGAAACGGAGCTCGGAGAACCTTTCATATTTCCAAGTGGCCTTTGTCCCCGTAAGGTGCACCTGTGAGCAAAGTGTTACCGGTTGCTATAGCCAATAGCTTGTTCGGAGGCTGAGCCCAAAGAGTTCAGCCCATGTCACCAAACCAAACAAAGACGTCAAACAAATCCATTTTATTACGTAACCCCCCGCTAGCTAACCTTCCCTTCCTTTGCGGGTAGCAGGTGGCGACCCGTTCCGAATGGGAAAATCCTAGGCAAATTGGTGACTCTCTCCACTGACGCGTACAGCCCTTCCAATATCCCACGGGAATACACTCCCCTCCCCCGAGACACAAGGATGGGCTATGGCATGTTCGATGCTCAGATATGGCCTCACACCTCGAAGCTTGTTCGGAGGGTCTCGCAGCCGCAAGTAGTGCATCAGATAGTGAGGCTGTCATTTCGTGAAGCCTGTCAGACCCCATGTCTCCCACAACAATACCGAAGAGGATATAGTGGATTTTGCTTTCCCCCGGCTCGCCGCGATCCCCACCCCCAAGCGCTGTGCCCGGCAACGCATTTTCTTGCGTCGGCGGCGTCCCACGTCATCCGCGTGATCGCAAGGCCTGTCGGGTTCACAGAGGGAAAATTCATTTCATTAACGCAACTTGTAGCCTCTAGCCAGCGAAAAGCTCTCTCTCCTATTCACTCGTACGCGACACTGCTTCCCCCAGACTCGACTGTGAGCACCTGCCATTTGACTTCTACCCCTGCCCCTTTGAACACCTCCTTTGCCGACAGCGCAATTGCCTCAAAGCCTCCGGTAGCCAATGCAAGAATAGTTGGTCCGGCTCCGGATAGGCAGATTCCGAGCAAGCCTGGGTGCGAACTAGGGGTGACTGATGAGAGCACTTCCGGTAGACCGGGAATCTGTGTTACGCGGGAGTGTGGACAAGACAAGGCACGCCAACGAAAAACAACAAGTTTTAAAAAAAGAAAATTCGATTAGCTTCCCATCGAGGCTAACCAGGGCCTAAAGGTGCACTTACCAAAGTCTTGCGATAAGGCTGGTGCACGCGGTCCTTCATGGCCTCATATATCAGATCGGGGTCCGGTGGGGATTGCCCTAATGCAGTAGTTAACACCGCAAGCCTCTGGAGGTTGAATACCTGAGCGTTTAGGGTCGGCCTTAATTAGTCACCATCCACCGGGAGCCCAAGCCACAACGGGGGCGGCCACAAACGCCATAATGAAACCGGGCCCTTACCAGATCCTTGCGAGTGTACGCTAGCGGCAAAACATCTCTCGCCTTAGCCGTGCTAAGTTCGAACTGAGGAATAATCGCTACAGCCCTAATCTCCGGCGCCCAATTGAATCGCACGTAATGGCCGATTCCCTCCGGTGGGCTAGGTGGATCTTGCCCCCAAGCCTCACCAGCGTCCGGCGGGTACTCGGGCAGGACCTCGGCCAAAGGCACCGACGCTGCTTCCGTCGCTTCTCGCGAAAGCTCTCTCAGGTACGACCCTACAAACCCACCAACCAGTGCAGCAGTCACATTATCCGGATGCCTCTCCACCATCAGCGCGTAGTCCAACAGCCTAGGCGTGCTCAGCTGAAACTCGCCCAACGCATCTCCGAGTAGTACGCCAGCGATCACGGCAGCCCCCGAAGAGCCCAGCCCACGGCCAAACGGGATCTCGTTGTGCACATGAATAGTCAGATCCGAGGGAAAGTGGGGGCGACCGTTGCATCGGAGGACGTATAGTGCAACACGTGTAGTGAGGTTTTTGTACGCATCCAACGGTACTTCTTCAGCGCCCTCTCCCGAATAAGATATTTTTGGTGGGTTCGGAGGCGAGGTGAGGGACGAAGAGTGTGACTCCCCAAGTTTGGCGGGTGATGTAAATTGTGTGTGGGACACAGTCAAGGTTAGGGTCAGCGACAGCGACAGTCCCACGACGTCGAATCCGGGGCCAATGTTGGCGCTGGTTGCTGGAACTTTGATAGTGAATTTGCGAGTGGTCATGGTGTGGTTGAAGGCGAGGGAGTCGATGGCAGAATGTCGGATTTCTGGGAACGATTTCGGTCGGCCGTGTTCCTGCGAGACGGAGACTTGGCGATAGATCACCCCCGATGGTTTCCTTGAGTTACAAGGAACAACGATGACCATCTTCCAGCCACCACAGACCTCTTTCCCGATCTCTGCCTTTGAATCCCTTCAACCGGCCCTTATCAAAGTCCTCAAAGCGGTGCACGATGCGGGGGACTCTGACGAGGTACAACATCGGGTGGCGATAGCTAACGCGGTCAGTTATCTGTACCATGCATTGCACCAAGGCTTACCACCGCCGAGGGGCACTCCGAACAACAGACCAACGAGCTAAAGGAACGCATCGCAGAAGCCAAATCTTTGATCGATGCGCTACCGGGAGGAGAGATGCTCATCGAGCACCAGGATGAAGTTATTAAAGCTCTAGAACAACTCAAGGCTCAGAAAACGTGCCCAAACATGCATACCGAGTTCATGTCCGAGGCCCTCCTTTCGCTGACGACATTCATTACAGTGAACATCTTATCAAGTTCGCATCACTTGGCACGGCCAAGAGCGAGTTGACCGCCGGCAGCACACCGATGCAACAGGACTCAGTCTTAGGGCAATGAAAAGGGCCAAGAAAAATGTCTATGAGTGGTCTAGCGTACGTCTGTCTAAAAGAAAAAGAAATGGGGCATAGCGAAGTAGGTCATACATCTGATCGTTACGATCCGAAAACAGGGCGCAAAATAGAAAATATGTAACGTGAAGCGTGAGGGGTGTGGAAAGGGCAAGTGAATGGTGTACATAATGGTCATGACCCGATGCCAGTACATATCGCGAGAATAAACAAGAAGGGGATGGACGGACGGACGCAGAGCAAATAGAGAGCAACGAAGAGCGGAAGGTGGGGATGAGAGCATGTGACAACGGGCGGGGATAGTAGCATATGGTGGAGGAAATGAGAAATAAGAAAGTCTAAGGAAGGGAAGGACGAAGAACAAATCTCCAAGCCATTATCAAATTACTCGAGCCTCTCGCCATTGAGGATGGCAAGAGCAGCCATGAGCTCCTGTCGGGCGGTCTCCAGATCATCAAATTCCAAGGCGCTGGCAGCGAACTTGCTGTGCTTCTTGGCGGCGCTAATCTGCCTGAACGGCAAGCTCTTGGGCAACTCCTTCGCTGGCTGGTAGGCGACGGGGGGAGTGGGCATGCGGCCGGGCTCGCGGAATGGCGAGTTGCGCCCGTTCATGGTCGGCGAGCTGCGCCCATTAACCGAGTTCGGCAAATCACGAATGGCCGAGACGGATGCTGGTGGCGGGGGTGAGATCGCCTTTCGTGGCAAAGGTGGCGAAGTCTTTGGAGGAAGCGGAGGAGATGAGGTAGGCGTGGGAGTGAGAGACTTTGGTCGTCCCAGCTGCGAGATGGTGTTGATAAGAGTCGATCCAGCTGGCGAGTTGTCTGCGGAGTTGCCTGGATGAGCGGGGAACCGGGGTACGAATGGCTTGATGAGAGGTTGGACACCGTTGGCTGGGCTGCTGCCAGTTGCGGATTCGGAGGCCCGTCGTAAGCGAGTGGGAACGAGAGGTGCGTTGGGGTTGACGCCTTTCGGGTTGGTGGCAGTCGGAGAGACGGGAGCACTTGTGGCAGGGAACTGTGTGAACGAAGATGGAGGAGCGGATGGTACGACGGTGATCGACGGTCCCGTTTGCGGTGGCTGGGATGGGCCAACGATGACGGACCCCTTGGGAGTACCTGCCTGATCAGTGGGCAAGTTTTTAGGTGGCGGGAACGGTGATCGCTTGATGCCGTTGGCGGAAATCAAGGAAGACGTAGCGCTGCCGGGCTGTGAGCCTGGCTGCGTGAAAGCCATTGCTGGGGAATGCGGTGGCGACGGCTTCACCATTGGCAATTGCGCAGGTCTCGCCGCCGGAGTGGGATACTCAGCGTATGGATTCTTAGGAGGGCGGCGGCCGTTTGCATCCTTTTCGTTAGTATTGGGGCCGGAGAACCTTACACCCTCGTTCGACGACGAATCGCTCTCTGGCAGGGCCGGAAGGGTGCCCAAAGGAGATATCGGCGAATGGGGTGGGGAGTTGGACGCGACGGTCGAGGTGCCTCCGACGACGGATGGAGTCCAACGTACTCGCTTAGGACCAGGTCGAGCATCGGATTCTTCGGTCGGTTTCGAGGGTGCGGTCTCCTGGGACTTGTAGCTGGTGGTGCGACTGAGGCCTCCGCCAGCAGTCGTGGCATTGGAAGCAAAGCTTTCTTGCCTGCCGGCGTTGGCGAGACGCTTGCTGTCGTCTCCACCTTGTTGCATTGGCTTCAACGCCAGGGCGGGTGTCGGTGGGTAGGGCCGAGGAGGATACGCACTGTCATCTTGGGGTCGCTTCGCCCCTTCAGGGACACGCGACGGTGATGACGGGTCGATAAAGCCAAGTCCCGTTTTCCTTGCCGATTCTTCGAACCCGCCAGGAGTGGCAACGGTACTCCAGCCTCCTGGGCTTACGCCAGGCTTCCCAGGCCCGAGGTGGATACCGTTTGGTCCCACGACCGCCTTGACAGGTGTTGCCAAGGAGAGAAGATCGCGGGGTGGAGGCGGTGGTCCAGAACGCGTGTGGTCTACGGAAAGAGACTGAGAGTGGGAACGATTGAACGGTGGGGCAGAGGGTTTCGATGGAGTCGTAGCTGGGGGAGTGGCGGGTTCACGGACGAGAGGCTGTGGTGGGAAGCCAAAAGCACTGGCCGTAGCGCTTGCTGGTGGGGAAACCATCGGTCGAGAGCCAGGTTCGCCGTTTCCTACGCTGGTCAAGGGCAACATGACGTTCCTCCTTCGGGGAGACACCGAGGCGTTCCTAGATCCCCCGGGAACAGGTGAACTCGCTGACGATGAGTCCCGTGAAAATTGCTTCGGTTGGTCCGCGCCGTTGGGTCCGGGGCCAGGACCGAATGGAGGCTCAATTGCAACTTCCAATTCCCTGCGAATAATATCGGGACCATTCGCAGGTCCTGGAGTTGGTCGTCGACCTTCGCGGAACGCTTTTGCAATGTCCCCAGCTTTCCACTTCGCATATCTGATCTTGTCCTTGTGCTGGCTGAAAGCGGATGGTGGGCCATTATCTTGGGACGTGCTTGGATTGTTAGGACTTTCCTCGAACACCTTGAGGAGCTCGAGGAAGTTGGCAGCAGCCAAGAACTTCTTAGCCGTGCCACGAGTGGCGTCGCCACGCCTGTCCTCGTTGTCGGCGCTGTCAAAGACTCGGAGGGCGAAATCTTCGATATATGGACTCGCTTGCTTTTCATCAGTAAGCACAGTAGCGTTGCGCTCTTGCCGAATCTACGTTAAGGCAAAGTAAAAGTTAGTACGTTGTCGGCTTTACATTAGACTTGCGTAACGCCGTTAAGGCAGGGTCTGAGAAGACGGGGAGACCCGAGGCGAATACGCGGGGAAACCCTTGAACTCACCGTTTCCAACGGAGTCATCAGTTTCAGAAGATAATTTCGGCTTTCTTTGTCTCTCGGCTTGAGGTGGACTCCCTGCTGGACAGCGTAGTAGAGGCCTGCGATGCAGAGTCCCGGGGGGGGGAGCGAATACGTCAGTCCGTTGTACACATACGCAACTGCGCAGCCCAGCTTAGTTGACACTAGTCGATCGCTCGTCGTTCACTACTGCTGACTGTCGCAAGAGCCTCGGGCAAATGCTAGTCGAAAGCGCAATGAGACGACTTTCAGGGTCGAAATAATTGCGCCCGAGAGCGCTGCAACGGCCATCGTGTCGCCGCCAAGCGCTACACTGCCCAGAGAAACCCACTTACACCAGTAGCTCATCGTCGGATCTTTTACTTTGAGCTCCTGAGAGCGTTGGAGGAAGGGGGCCAGAGGCTTGAGCTCTGGTGGAATATCGTTGAGATTTTCGACTGCCATGGCTCCACTTTTTGTCACCACCGAGAAGGGACTTTTAGAGGGCGGAAGGGTGAGAGTCGGTGGTGGAAAGGGTCGGTGGTTAGGTGCGCGGGTCGATGTCGCCCAAGATTTTTTATCCCAAGGCGAAAGAGACTACGGAAGGGAGATGAGATGGTAACGGGAGGCGGAGGTGGATGGAATGGGCTGGAATGGAATAAGATTCAGCGGACTGTGGAAAAAATCGGTTATTTGTCCCGTGCGCACCACACAAGCGTCACTGCTGGCTATTTCTCGGGTTAGAACGTGGAGTGAGAGAGAGAGTCTTCGAGCGAGGATAGATGCGAGCAAGGAGACCGAGGTTGTTGGCGAATAGTAGCCTTTTTTAATGAGTCTGGGGGTGGTCTGATGTTGTCACCGCCGGATGAAAGGTGCTTGCAGCGAGGGTCGACACTGTCGATAGGAGGCTGTTGACTATAGGGGCTATTCACCAACAACATGAACACGGGACCGGGCAGAGGGTTAGCTTATTGACTCAGTGGGAATAGGTTGGGCGCGGTGGGGTCGCGGGTGGACCGACTCCTGTGAAAGGTAAGAGGGACATACCGGACTGGACTGCTGCGGGCTTCGACGCGAATCTTGGAACAAGCTTGAGAGTTTGTTCGTTATCGACGACGAATGGGATAAAAACCTTCAGAGACTGAGAGAGATTTCTTCCCAAGAGTCGAGTGTCGGCGCCAGGCGACCTTTTTGGAGGAGGGAGGGAGGGGGGGGAGAGAAGGGGAGGGAGGTTGAGGGAAATTCGGTTGGGTGTCGAGACGCGACGGGAACTTTCAACTTTGAAATGTTGGTGTCCACCCTGGTCACAAACAGAGCGCAGCCCCCCCGTAAGACCCCGGAATGATCCTTGCGCGCGCCCTCTCGTCCAATGCGGTTTCTTACCTGAACCCGCTGATCCTCCCACCAAATCAGCCAGCGTCCACGGGCAATTAGAAGCATTTCGACGGTCTGGGCAGGTGCTCCGACCACATGAAGAATACAGATACCGCGGCGTGACTCCTCGGGCGGAATGACTATATCCGACAATCAACGGCGCACTCGTGAGCATGCTTCTCAACTTGACTTGCAGCTGGCCCAATTCGACATATGGCCGTCTTGAAAGGTCCTCTCAATAGTTTTTGCCGCACTTCTATCGACTTTGTCATCGGACGGGGCCTCGTAATGTGCGCAGCTTGGGACGCGCTCCACCCGCAGACCCCAGTCAGCTCCACCAATATTTTCGCCCTTTGACTGGCCTTTGTGCATCGAGAAATGCCACGTTCTCGTGTTTTCTGCGGTGGCACGGTGGACGTTGTGCTCTCATCCAGTATTGTTGTTACGGAGAAAGTCCGTCTAATCCACAGCTCTTCTCTAAGCTCGTGTCCGCCACGTTCCTGCATCAGACAGCCATCATCGACCCTTGAAACTTGCCACACATCCCCACCATAGCTACTGTTATGAAACTTGTCAGAACCACGTCTCCTCGTGCCGTAATCCCTTAGGGCGTGAACAAAACAGGGAATTCTTTGGGAACATATAATAACTCGATGGCTCTTTCCGATGGCGTTGGACTGAGGTACACGCGACATATATTTGAGCGTAATACGTAGGTCAACAAGTATGTGTACTGAGATCGTACTCATTCGTAGAAGGAACGTGTTCACTTGCCGCGTAAGCTTCAATTCGCCTGGGGAAGCCGGCTTGCGTCTTTCTCTCACCGGACATTCTCTCTCGAACAACATGCTGGAGGACCTTTAGCCACAGCATATCGTAGTACATGCTGCTCCGGTATTCCCGTCGCAGTGTAATCTCCACAGCTTCGGGGCGGGCGCACTGGTAAACCCCGGGGCCAACAAATAAACTAATATTGCACTGCACCGTTGATTAGGCGGGCCTCGTGTTTACTTAAGAGCGTATAAGGCATGTTGGTACTTATATTTAAAACTTGGGAACGATCGTATTTTGCATAGACTCGAAGTGAAGGCAAGTTGGGCAAAGTCCTGATGTCAAACACGTTCAACAAGTGAGAGATCACCCACCGCCTTCGCAAGTTTCAACCTTTCCGTTATATCCAATCTTCTTATTTCCAGCTTGTACTGCAAATTAGCTCTCCTTGAATGGCTCACTAAAGCTGACTGAGAGCATTCGGCAATTTCTGCGGCAGCCCTGTGGCTCTTAGCACGTGGGACCGCTTGCCGCCATTTGGCGCAGGGTCTTCCACGTCCGCAATTTCGACGAGGGAAGAACGGCTGGCAAATTCCCCATCCCGCCATTTCGTCGACCACACTTTCCAAAACCTCCATCCGATCTTTTTTCGTCTTCCTCCTCCCTTTCCTCCGTCAAAAAATGCGATTCGGCACGGTCTTCTCCGTCGTTGCGTCCTTTGCAGCGTTCGTCGTTGCTTGTGAGTTGCGCTTGCGAGCGATAGTGCAAGTGAACAATTTCGAGATGAACTGACGCCCCACCGATCTCTCTATACGCGTTTCAAATCTACCAGCTCCTCTGGCTGAACTCGATATCACGGCTACTGCTTCCTTCCTGCCTACTAACCCATTCGCTCGTGAGTCTTCGCGATCCGTTCTATTGTCCTCGGGGTTCAAAAGGGCTCACTCAATGATCCTGCACGCGACGCTTTAACCCCCTCCCTTTTATTTCGTGTCCGTTCACTGAACCCTAGATGTCGTCAACGGAGAGAGGAATAGCATGTCTTTGGAAATTGAAAACAAGTCGGCTTTGAACGTCACGCTGAAGAGCGCTGCGGGTTCGATCCACGACGCGGAGTCTGGCAAGTTGATCAAGAACGTACGCACGAGCTCATTCCTCGTCCTTAATGGAGAAAATCCTCTAACCGAGACACTTGCAGACGACTGCTCTGACTTACGGCGTCACCCTCGTTTCGGGAGCAAAGACCATCTTGCCATACAACTTCTACTCCGAGTGAGCGAGGGAGCGTATCATGTGGTCTCGCTGAATGTATCTGACGTTTATCCGGCTCAATTCAGGCATAAGCCGAAGGAAGTCAACTTGAAAGTCTGGGTAGACTACGATAGCGGAGTGAGTCTCATCTCGTCTCCATCGGTTGGCTGTTGCTCGAATAGTTGACACCCGCTTCTCTTTCTAGACCCCGAGCGGCCTGCACCGCGTGATCGCATACGACTCGATTGTCACCATCGTTGAACCTCCAGCATCCTTCTTCGACCTTCCTCTGTAAGTCTCGACTCGATCCCCGTGTTTCTCCCATTTCAGCCACTAACGTCAATTCTTTTTTCCCCCTCTCAGCCTCTTCACTTACTTGGTGCTTGCCGGTATGATCGGCGGTGCCGGTTACTTCGTCTGGGACACCTACGCTCCCAAGTCGCTCAAGAAGAAGGCCCGCAAGCACGTCAAGAAGGACGAGATTTCTGCTCCCGTCGGCCCCGTCACTACCACCGCCTCGGCTAAGGCTGGCGATGAGTGGCTCCCCGCTGGTATGAAGAAGAAGGCTAAGAAGGTTGAGGGCGCTGCTTCTTCTGGAGACGAGTCTCCTGCGTCCGGTACTGAGAAGCGCAGGGCCAGGAAGGCTGCCGCTGCTGGTGCCAAGTAGTTTTAGTCGACTTGTAGGATTCGTTCGCTGGTTGTTCGATTGTACGGTAGCACGAATATCTTATGAGGAGGATATCGCAGTTCATACTGTGCGCGTGTTCGGGCGTGAAAATTAAACGAAGGCTGGCATTCAACCATCTAAAGAACATGGGAAAGACGTCGGCCGTTGACGGGTCATGGTGTCTTTGCTGCAAGATCAATTTCCTTGTAGCCTTTCACCTGAAAATAATGAACGGTTGGTATTGATGACCATTTATGAGCAAAGATACAATAATGCTCACTTTGTTCTCCCTCATCAATTTGAGGTAAAGTTCGGACAAGTGCTTGCAGTCGGCATAATGGTTGACACCTTCGCTCTTGTGGCACTTGATCAACTCTTCACGGACTATCCGTACTTCCATAGCGCTGACCCATGAGTCTTTGATGTGCTTATCCCGAGCGGCGAGCGTCTCTATTTTACATATTTATTTTTCGTGGCAAGGCGAAAGCCGGAACGAGCCGATCGGTCAGCCGAAAACCAACCTCTGAACAATAACTGAGCTCTGCTATACCTTTGTATTCTTTTGTCACGACTTCGTTGATGGACGACATTTGGGTAGACTCGGGAGTGTTCTAGCAGGTTCTAGGAACGGAGGCCGGAGTTTGTTGGAAGGAATTGGGAAGGAACTGCGTGTGTAGCGATGGCACCGCGTGGTAAAGCCCGCAGGCGTTTCATTTTTCTACCACCTACATCCTCGAAGCCCCTTCAAAAAGTTGCATTTTCGACCAGACCGTCCCTCCACACTCCACCACCTCGCCCCCCTTCCACCTCTTTACACCTTCTGGTTGTTCGTCGTCTTGTAGTATTTATACCCTTTTTCTAACCCACACCGCAAAAAAAACTTCTGAGGACTTCTCTGTTACTGTCGAAGATGAACGCTCAGATCGCTAATTTGGCTGTCTCGCTCGGCGCCATGCAACGTACGTGTCTCTCGGTGCCCAAGTAACGTCGCTGAACGAGTATTCTGACTTCTCAATACCCTCTCTACACTATTACATCGCGTACGCTTTGGCTATTGAACGATAATTACGTCGACCCCTGGACCGTATTACGACGCGCCCCCCACGTATCTCGCGTACTCCCACACGAAAACGCGGCGCAGTGGCTCGCAAGATCCCCTTCGAGGATCCCGACGTCCTGATGTACGTACGGATCGCGTACGTGTCCGTCCAGCTCGTCATCCTGGCTACGTATTACTTCACCTCCCAAACGGTGCGTATATCCTCGGGCTCCAATCCGACCCCGGCCCGGAGATCCCTGGGCTAATGCAGCAACATTTCTACTTTCTTAGATTAAGAAGAAGAATGATTTGACCGTCTTGAAGTACGTCGAGGCACCGAATCCCATGGTACGTCGTTGTGGTTTCGCTCTGACCGACTGCGGTTTCCTGATACGACGCCTTGCTCGATAGGACCCCAACACTGGTGGACTTGTCACCACCACTGTTCGAGACTATGATCTGGCCGAGACCTCGAAAGCAGTACGTGTCCATTCCAATTTGGATCGATAGCTGGTGTCTAACACCCGTCGCCGTCGTAGGTCAAGAGCGTTTACTTCGGTATCGCCATGATGTGCTTCCTCCACGGATACATGAAGTACACTCAACCCCTGTTCATCCAATCCTTGATGGGTCTCAAGGCTCTGTACGACTCGAACGAAATTTCGATCCACGTCCTTGGCAAGCCGGCAACTGGTGATCTTCAACGACCATTCAAGGCTGCCCCCGGCCTCTTCGGACGTGAGTACTTTTTCAGAACCCCCTATCCCCATAAACCGCCTCGAGGCTTTCCCCTGAGCTTTTGGAGTCGGCTTGCGTCATGATCGAACGATTGTTTTGCTAACCCCTTTTCCATGTTTTTTGTTTTCTTGTCTTATCAGCCACCGGACCCCAGACTGACGCTGCATCCATTAAGGAGGCAGAGGAGAAGGAGAAGCAGGCCAAGAAGGAGGAGTAAAGAGCGTATCTCTGTTTGTACTCATACCGCAACGATGTAGACGTACTTCTTTGAGGCTGTATGATTCACTGTCCCTGGCATAACCCCGAGAGTGTCTTAAGCGCCTGGCTAGCGATGACCGTGCTCATGACGATATGGTCGATGAGATTCTGCCTCGCCCACGCCCAGCGATGTCCCAAAGCAAGATGATCCGACCGGTCTAGAAGCGTGCTATTTTATGAACTTGCAGTGCGCTGATAGATGTTCAAAGTCGTCTCCTAGAGATCAAAGACGTCCCAAGTCGTAAGGGTAGGGAGAAGGATGATCGAGATTGCGGGTGGCGAAACGGAAAATGCAATCTCGCCGACCTTGCATACTTATCTCCTCCGTCGTCGGTGTCGGCGGAGAGAGCAAAAAGAATGACTTGTCTTTTCGCTAACCGTCAGCGCGTAGCGTCTTTGTGAGCCCAAGTTGCTCAGGTCCAACAGACGCGAGTTACGGAATCCGATGTCCTGGTATCGGCTCCGGTAGCATCAGCGTCATTTCTCGTCCGTATCACCCATCGGCGTCGGAGCTTAGTATGATCACTTTGTAGCTTCCCTCTCCGTTAGCGAGCTTGGAGGTCCGATGGATGCCAGAACTGGGTCCGAAATTACCAGCGGACGGGGACCCGCCGTGCGCTTCCCGCGGAGATGAGAAGCGCGGTTTCGCGGAAAGATTCTGAAATAGAAAGAGGATCCTGAAAAGCGGTCATGTCAGAGTTGCGGCTTTGCGGAGGAGATTGGGATGGTCCCGCAATGAATTCGAAAGCGGGCGGGCGACCCATATTGCATGCATGCTGAACTTGAGTGTCGGTGCAAGCCGCCAAGTCTATAGGAAGGTCCGATTAGAGCGGCACATGTAACCGCAGTATTGCAATACCTTTCTTCTGGTGGGAGAGAGTCATTCTCCATTGAAGGGGTACGCGGCAAGGCACTGTCTGGTCTTTACAAGCGAGCAAAGGCATGCCACTCCGAATAGCACCTGCCCTGCCCAGCAACATCACCACGCAAGACTAAGCCATGGGCCCCACGAAATAGTGACGCACAAGCGATCATCAAGCCTCCAAGGAACAACTGCATCCCGATATCCTTCTGCGTATCAGTTTGTTCGGAGTCTCGCTCTCTCGAAAATCTGGAGTTTGCCCGCCGACGGTCGTCGGAAATTTCAAAAGGCGATTACGGGAAAGACTCTACCACGAGCTTCGCATGCTTGAAATGCTCCACTCCACGGAGGCAACGATCGCAGTGGGCGTCGAAATTGCCTATGGGGAAGTGGTAGAACGTTCTGGCGTGTTGTGTTGCGGGAGGGATCTACCGGCGGCTGACGAAAGGCATCCCACTTTGTCGGGGTGGACATCTCGATTTGGCCCAGCTCCGAACTCCGAAGCATCAGCGTTGGTCGGCCCTTTCGGTGATCAAAACTTGCTCCGATGCGAACCATCATCGTTGCTGGAGTTAAGGATCTGTTTTGGTGCGGCTGCGCATCAGGCACAAACAGACGCTCCCCTTGTACCTTGCTACAGATACCACCCACAGTTAGCTCCATTGATCGCGGATTGCACGCCATTAACAGCATCCCCAAGAGGCAGTAACTAATCGTAGGTTGCATGAGAAGACGTCTAACCTATCGTGGTCAACTGCACCGAGATAGACGCTAAACGCTAAGATGGGCGACTCGGGGGGGTGGCACGTGTCACGCCTCCAAAGGCCTCGCTCGTGGAAGAAAATAAAAGAAAACGAACAAGCACGCCTCGCAATCTTGGTCCGGCTTTTCTCTGGGTCCTTCTCTCGAGGCGTGTTCTTCTTAGCAGTCTGTTTGGCCTCGTCTCCGCCGACCGCCGACGGTCAAGCAAGATCGGGACGTGCTCGTCCAATGACGTCTCCCCGATGGTCGTTCGCGCTTCACACCTGGGTACCTTCTTGCAAGGCCTGTCCTCTCCGCCGACCGAGTGCTCTTCATACGATTCGCCCCTCCTTCATCCGGCGCCATGTGAGCGCTCTGGAAGGCCAAGGAAAAAGGAGGATCCCTAGCTATCCTCGGTCAGCCAAATTATAGCTCGGTCTTTGCCTCCCCCATATAAGATGGCTTCCGTCATCGCAGGACGTTCATGCCTCAGCGCACTACTTCCAGTCCGTCATTGACACCAGCACCCACCAGCACCCATGGCTCCCGAACGTCAGAACAGCCCGACGCCCTCGGTGATGTCCTTTCGATCTTCGAGTACGTCGCTCCCTCTAGCTTGATAGCCGACGCCCGCGCTAACTCTTGCCGGTACGTTAGTGCATAGCGATCGTTTGGTGAGCAAATATTTTAGCTTAGCGTCATCGTGCATGTGCTCTGGAGGCTGATCGACCCTCGCTCGTTCATAGTTCCGCGAAGTCGCCGGGAGGACGCTAAACACTCGGAACGACATGTACATGCTTCCGGTAGACGATGAAGAGCAAGATAGACAAGATATAGAGCACCGAGCGATGTATCTGGTTCTCGATGGCCTGTATGCAGCTCCTGACCTCGTGGCGAAAGCCATGGCGCCGAGGCAAAATCGACCTCCCGCAGTTTTCGACATCGGAACGGGTTCAGGTACATGGTAAGGATCTATCTACTCGATGGAATGTTCTAATCCTCGCGTCTGACGGTTACCATCCCCGATGTCATTAATGTTAGGGCGATGGACATGGCCAGGGAGTTTCCCCATGCAGAAGTCGTTGGGATCGACCTCGCCCCACCCACTCTCCACAGGTGAGCTGCGGTTCCACTACATAGCCGCGCGTGTATCCCCCAAAATTCTAATATCCCTTGCACTTCGGCTCTCAGCGAAGGAATTCCGAACAACTGTCGCTTCGAAGTAGACGACGTGAATCTTGACCTCAGCCACTATACAGACGTGTGTCGGAGCTCCGAGGGCAAGGCGGACAAGCATGCTGACTCCAGTTTTTAACTTAGTGTTTCAACGTCGTTCACATGCGAAGCGTAGGTCAAGGGATCCGTGAGTCCGCTCTCTTGCCCCACTCAAAACCCACATCTCCACCAAGGACGCTAAATCATATCCCAAAAGGCAGTTACCAGGACACCATTCACCGCGTGGCCCAAACCTTACGATCCGGTGGCGTTTTGCTCCTCTGTTCACCAGCGTACAATTTCTTCGACGAAAACCGCCAGCCACTTCCCGTCGTCGAGGAGGGGCAACCCGGTTGGACGGCATGTCGAACTTTGATCGATAGGGTTTATGAATTATGGTGAGTCGTCATTTTTAACTCGTGTGAAAAGAGAGCAAGACCGTGGGCTCAGGAAGCTGACTGGCGCAACCATTCAGCAAACGAAATGGAGCGGACTTGGACGCGCCTAGCCAATGGGACAAGTGGCTAGAAGCGTCGCCCTTCTATACTAGCGTCGGGGTCGAGGACATTTATGTCCCGATCGGTCCATGGTTACCAAGTGAGCCCGACGATAATACATGTCGCGCTACGCGCTTTTCTAACCCTTTATGCTAGACTTGGACATGCGGTGTCAAAGAATCGCCCAGCTGACGCAAATCGACGCGTCCAAGGTCTTCCCCGCCTTTCGGCCAGCCCTCACGCTAGGAGGTATGGAGCCAGCTACGGTAGACAGATGGATCGCGGTGAGCCACATCGCTTTGCACGACGTCTCAGCCACAACTAACGCTATCTCCGACGAACGGAACAGACGGCTGTACGAGAAGTACAGGAGATGCGACCCAAGATATTTTTCCGATGGAGATATGTGTGGGCGGTCAGAACGAAAACGAAATGGTACGAGACGACATGAAATTCTCGAAAACGTGCTCTCTTCGTCCCTGTCGTTCTGCTTTTCCTCCGCTTCTCGCTTTCCGGGGTGTACTTCCCTTTTTTGGCCATTTGAAGGCTATAACTTATGAAATTCCTTCTTTCATTTTTTTAAGTAAAAGTAAACTACATGCACACATCCATACACACACACGCCAATGTATAAAATGCAGTTCTCATGGAAAGCGGAGTTGACGCCCGTTTTTCTAAAAGGAAAAGCCCCGCCCAAACCGGGGAAGTTAAAAGATCGACGGAGTTGAGACGTATCCGAACGGCATCGACGTCAAGAAACAAAGGCACTGCGTGGGGTAGAACCTGCGCGAACCCCATCCGTGTGCGAGTCGGCATAGCGGAAAATAAGGAAGGGCAGCGGAACAGCTGGAACCCAAGAACGCAGGCGCCTGTAGACCCTGATCGCATACTTCACACCCCCGACCCGCCGCACATTCCGCCCCCCCCTACTTCCCCGAAGCTCTTTTCATTCTCCTTCCGGACCATCGTCACCTCCACCTGTACCCTGTTGCTCTTCATTCTCCAACTCCAATTGGGCTTCTAATTCAGCTTGCATCCGCGCCGCTTCCGAAGCCGCAGCGATCGCCCTTTCCAGAAGCGTCGTCTGTTCCTTGTTGAGGTTGTATCCGACTAGCAGTGATGGTTTAGGAGGTGCTGCTGCAGAGCTTGAAACCCCAGGGAGAGGAGCTGCAGTCGCAAGTCCTCCGGCGGACGTTGCGGAGAGGGACAACCCGCTAGGTGGGGAGCCCCCTGTGCGACTTGCTTTCCCAGAAGCGGATAGCTTCTCCGTAACGTGGCGTTGGAGCAGAGGGTGAAGCACCGTCGCCCGCTCTTGAGCGATTGTGATCGCCTCCTTTGGGAGCTCTCCTTCCTCAAGCTCGTCCACCTCCATCGTGTCGGAAGGAGCTACGGCTTTGACCCTTCGCGTGGAAGATTGGATGTCCGAGGGATCCGCCTGCACCTCTTCGATCGCTCCTTGCGCACACGCTTCGGAAGACTTGACGTTCGCTTTATGCCTCCTCAACGCATCTCGCCTCGTAAACCGCCTATGGCAACCCCCACATCGATACACGATCGTATCATGCGACTTCTCGTGACGTTTAAAGTCGTACTTCCGCGCGAAAGCCGCAGGGCATCTGGGACACTTGAAGGGTCGGTCGAACGAGTGCAGCGCTTCGTGTTTGCGCAGTTGAAATAGCTTTGAAAAGGTCTTCCCACAGGCTGGGTAAAGGCAGGGGTACACTGCCGTACCGATGTCTTGGAAGTTGGCCTGGATGGATTGGAGTTGCCTGATGGGGAGAGGAGTGCCGGAGTTGTAGATAGTCTGGTGAGCTCGGGCTAGTGGATCCGCCATGTTGGCTGGGGTGATCACCACATTGTGCAGAATACCAAGTATCTGCACTAGTCCGCTGATTTCCTGAAGCACTTCCACGTTTTTCGTCGCTGGTCCGACAGCAGAAGTCGCGCAAAAGAGGAAGACGTGGTGAAGTGGTCCTTGTATGGAGGCCACCGTGTTGTGATCCAGCGGGATGCCCTGAGCAACGCCGTGTGCCAAAGTGTTATGGACGACTGCTATTGCATGATGGACCTGCTCTATCAGGCTTATTTGGGGAGGTGGTGGCGGGAAGTGAATAGCCTGAAAAGCCGGCGCCACAACCTCGGACACTGAAAACTGGACGTCAGAAGACGCTGAGGGCGGAGGATGCGTAGACTCGTGCTCGTGCTCTGGACTATCTCGCTTTCGTTTCTTTGATTTGGCTGGTAGCTGACAGGCGACAGAGTGAATCAACTCTGCTAGAGCGGTGATGAGGCTTTCATCCACCGTCCTGTTCTGTACGCTTTCATTCAGCACACTAGATAGGGTCTTCTCGCCTGAGCCGGGAACAACCGTCTTGTCCAACGCTGCGGCAATCTGAGGCGAGCTAGCCGAAAGGCGTATGACCTTTTCAATCGTTGCTAGTATCGCCTCCATGCAGACAGACTGGTACGAGTGGATTTCGTAGGGTATGTACGTTTTAGTTATCTCTGGAAAGGGCTTATACCTGACTCACGGTGTCAGCCTCACGGCTGGGGACGAACGTTTCGAATGTTTCCCTCTAAATACAATATTGTTTGCTGGATGCCAACGCGTTGTTTAGCGCTCACGAGAGGAAGGTGAAGACGCGCTCTGATGGAACGGTACAGTTGGTGGGCGAGAGTGGCTGAGTGGCTGAAATTTGCCGCGAGAAATTCTCGGGATTACGTCAGCCCGAGCGATTCAAAAGGGTACAGGAATTCAACTTCTAAGCATTATAGAGGCCCACATTGATCCCAGAATCTAGTCCACCGCCAAGAAGTCATCTTCTTCCTCGACGAGAATCTCCAGAAACTTGAAAAAGGCCGCGGCCGGAAAGCCGACCACGTTGTGCCAATCTCCATCGACCTTGCGAATGAGCATTCCCCCGAGCCCCTGGAACGAAGTATCAGCGGAGATTGTTAATACAGTATGTAAAGCTTCGTACCTGTACAGCAAAGCCTCCTGCCCGGTCCAAGCCCTCGCCGTTGTCCACGTAAGCTTCCAACAAAGACACGGGGTTGTCTGCAAAGTGCACGATACTACGCTCGTCCATTGACCTAAAGATCCCCCAACGTCAAGCAAAGTTCCGAGTTCCGATAGTAGATTTTACTGACTTGATGGCGTAACCTGGAGCAGTGAGGATGGGGAAAACTGATTCGGCGGCCTCAGACTGTGTTCCCGTGTTTCAGTAGAGAGCGAACTACTGACCAACAGACACTCCGGTAACAACCTCACAAGATCGGCCGTTCATATCAAGAAGCATGCGCAGATTGTCAGCCTTTGACGTCGGCTTCTCGAGAATTTCTGGGCGGATGTCGTGTTCTAGCCCAGGTCCCAGGTTTGATGTTGCTGGTTCAATGCGAGATAAGACCACAGTATCGGCTGAAATGAAGGAAAATATAATGGCAAGGCGTTTGGACAACATCCTTATGGGGGCTACTTGCCTGCAATGACTAAATCAGGGGGGTTATCGTCGTCGGCTTGCTACTCCGAATATCGAGGATCTCTTTTAGGGCCATCACGGTCACAGCTTCATGGCAAGTATGACGCACTGCGAGCCTTTCGTAAACCTCTACCGCCTAGACAATATCCATGCCACGTCAGGATTTTGCTTGGTGTCAGCTATCGGGAACTGCCAACCTTCTCCGTTGCAGTGGCGACCGGATACTCATATACATTGGGATAATCCAGGTGTGATAAGGTTTCCTCGAAGGTGGAAGGTACGATCTCGGGGTTTATACCCTAGATGAGTCCATCAGCAGCAGGGTTAGGATTTCCGGGAAGATGAGGTAGACCAACGAATGTCCTGAGAATCTCTTTTCTCCTTGGGCTTGCGGAAGCGAGAATCACTCGTTTATTGTTTGAGAGCTTTGTGAAAGCTGGTGTCTTGAGTGCATGAGGAAGGACCACTTTGTTGGTGACGGAAGCCATGAGAGCTGTTGTTCCACCGAGTCAGCCACCAGAACAAAGCCAGTGGCCAGCCCCGCTGAATGGAATTCATCCAGGGAGAGAATGAAAGGCTATTCCACTAATCAACATTTTGAATCGGTCTTCAGAAGGAAGACCAGCGAATGAAAGACCACAACTGCCTCGCGACCTCCGTTCTGTGAGGTCAGTCGAATGTTTGGATCCGACCCTCCTCCATTCAGCTAGACACACGCCTCGCTCAATCACAGAGACTAAAGTTATAGACCGGTCATGAATCTACATATAAATGACCGCAGATAACCGTTCTTACTACTCGACTGCCTTTTCAGAATAATAGAGCCCGTCAGCTGGCTTACGTAGCGTTGCCTCGGGTGAGAGGGACTTTTAAATTTGCGAGAGGTAGAGAGGGAATTACTAATGCACCGCTGACTAAGCTCAAAGTTGCCAATGCGTTCAGTCAACTATACCCGAGTCCCTTCGATATAGGATAGGACGGTGACTAATGACCCTGACCGGCACCGTGTTGAGGGGGGGGGAACGTTACTTCTAGAGGGAGCCCTACGGAGAGCTTGCGTAATTCACCCATGCGCGTACTTGAGGAAATTCCGAGAAGACTCGAGGCCCAAAGCATATCATACCGTTACACGAGGATCCTCCTTCAGCTGATTGTATGTTGGTTAGATATTTGCGTGGCTCCAACTCAGGTAAGCGCCCAGCGCAATGTCTCCGCGACAAACACTGCACGTGTTAGCGACGTGCAATTCAACCTCTCCCACCCGACACTTATCGAACGCTGCTATTCCGTCTCCTGCATCCCTTCAACGCGATAGTCCCCTTCCCCTCGCGGTAATCATCTCTTGTCGAAACCTAAGCGCTACCGCTAACTTCTACAGTGCCTTACCCCAAGCATCATTTTGAAACTACTCGACCTGCTTCCAGCCACCGTTCTTGAACTCCCTGTTTCTTCGCCCACAATCTTAATGATTGACAAAATCAACGAGACAGCTGGAGAGGCAGGCGTACAAGAAACTGCTTCGATTGATGCACCCGAGGGCACGAACCCGAGGAAGCCCTCTGATGTGAGTAGGCCGTCGAGTAAAATCTCTTGTAAGCGACGATGTACGGTGGAGGAGAGTTGCGCGATTTGAACAGCACGACGATTTTAGATCAAGGATACCTTTGAAGGTCTTATGTATCTTCACACTCGTAGGCCGCCCATCTGTCACGGTGATTTACAGCTGTTTTCAGAACAATAGGCACTCCCACGTTCTACGGCCTACCGACCCCCCTCAGCAGTACCCCACCATA